>CM061531.1:311866403-312061088 GCA_030545055.2 Neoaliturus tenellus | reverse complement strand
GGTGGTACGCTGGAGTATCGCATTACTTTACCATGAGCTGTCCTACAGTAAACACACTGTTCTCTTGGCCCGAGTTGGCACTAGAAGAAACATTTCTGTACAGCTTAGGCTGTGAGAGCCGAGGAAGCAAAGTCAAAGTGGAAATTGTGTTAAACTCCAAGATGAAGAGTCTCCTAAATAAACTAATTGTATCCCTGCAATCTCCTATAACTTTAGAGAAATACCACTTTATTAAGCGACACCTTATCTTTGGCAAAACGAAGCAGAAATGGAAAAGATTACAGTAAAATTAATTTAACTTAAAACTTGGACTGGACACTTATGGCGATACCACGTGGCGTGCAAACGCCACCCTAAACATTACAAGTTAGGTTATTGAGCACCTCTGGTACGATAACCGATGTGCTAGAGTTAAAGTGTGATGACCTTGAGTCAAAAACACTGAAATACTACAAGTCGATATCGTCCCAGAGTTAAAGTGTA
Source organism: Neoaliturus tenellus (assembly GCA_030545055.2). Taxonomy (NCBI): domain Eukaryota; kingdom Metazoa; phylum Arthropoda; class Insecta; order Hemiptera; family Cicadellidae; genus Neoaliturus; species Neoaliturus tenellus. The sequence goes on along the minus strand of CM061531.1, from coordinate 312,060,605 downwards.
GTGACCTACATTCAGAACTTGTAAAATTACTTACATATAGAGAGCTAGAGAACAGCGAGACGCACCGCATGGAAGCCGGAGACATACTGGCGAAGCGGTGTTGTGCAGCCTAGGGACCCAGTTGTGGTGGGGGGTATAGCCAACACTTAGAGTACAAGTGTTGTGGGTGACCTTGACCCACTTAACTTACCTGACCCCCCCCCCCCCGACAAAAAGTGCGAGCCCCTCCCCCCCCCGGCAAAAAAGTGCGAGCCACCCCCCCCCCCCCCGACAAAAAAGTGTGAGCCCCCCCCCCCACCCCCACCCCCACCCCCACCCCCACCCCCACCCCCACCCCCTCCCCCACCCCTGATATCCTGGGCGTGGCAGCCCCGGTGGGGATATAAGGGGGCCCAGCCAGAGCCGGCTCGCAGTCCGCTCCCGCGCGTTGAACGTGAACGATCGGGACGGACCGCCATAAGCATCACTAAACATTGAATGGCGCCTTCAGTGTTTAGCGAAGTCTACTTTAACTTTAAGACTTGTATTAGTTGTAAGATATTGCGCTTGCGTTTGGGTATTGCGAATTGTTTTATATGAGAGTGTTTTACTTGTACCCTACGTCTCCTGTGTGTCTTTATCCTTTGTGTCTTGTTTGTTATATGTGTTTAATGTGTATGTGCTTGTTCCAGCATTGACTACGTTGAGCTCAATTGTGTGTTGTAAGTGTGTTATGTTTCTAAAGTGTATACGCTTGTTTTAGTCAATCCCCCTTGAGCTTTTTCAATGCTCAAAGTAAATTGTAACGTCAGGGAACGGGAGTAGGCCCCCGTGTAAAGCCACTTTTAATAATTGGTAGGCTCCTGCCAGGCATGCAAAAGGTTGCGGATGGCATTTGGGGAGCATGTCCGTTTGTACGCTGGCATGCAAAAGGTTGCGGCGGCCTCTGCACTCGGACGAGGACGTAAGCCACTAGGGTGTCCTCAGTTAGTTTCCCTTCTGGAAACTTAAAATTATGGTAAATAAATCTTTGTTAGCTATTTGTGTTTTAGTCCCCAAGGCCCCCGAACATTCGTGGTTCGCCATGGATGTACGGGGCCGAAATTTTTTAATGTCCGTGTGGCCTTGACCCACAAAGACTTGTAAAAATTGAATGCATTGCTAAATTAAAAATATTAAAGATAGGTTACGGGAGTAGGCCCTCGTGTAAAGCCTATTTTAATTATCGGTAGGCTCCTGCCAGGCATGCAAAAGGTTGCGGATGGCATTTGGGAGCATGTCCGTTTGTACGCTGGCATGCAAAAGGTTGCGGCGGCCTCTGCACTCGGACCGAGGACGTAAGCCATTAGGGTGTCCTCAGTTTGTTTCCTCCTGGAAACTCAAAATTATGTAAATGAATCTTTGTTAGGCTATTGAAAAGACAATGCAGTAAATGTTTACAAGTCTCGCGTGGCGAAGGGTACACGACATTGGATGTTGCCCTGTTGTCATAGTTGGGTCTCTTCGGAGGCTACAGCGATGACAACCAAGTGCCCCAGGTGGGGCTTAATTTTTTTAAAGTTTTTTCGTGACCTTGACCTAAATACAATAATGCCCCCCCACCCCCTCCCCCACCCCCTCCCCCACCCCCTCCCCCGCCCCCCCCTCGAACTTTTTTTTGAGAAAAAATTTTGACCTTGACCAAAAAGTTTTTTTTGCTCCGGACGAGAAGTGCCCAAACAAAATAAATTTGTACAAAGTAGTGGATTTAGACCAAAGATCATTGGTTTATCAAACCTGTTGAAGAATAAATTGAAAATGGGTGTTTAAAAGCCAAATCTACTACATGATTGATAAACTGGATGTATATGACGTCACCTTCCCCCACCCTTCAACCTCGGGTATAAAGGGACCCGGTTGAGCGCGCTGCTCATTATTGCGTGGACATTCACCGAGTGCACACTCAAAGCCAAACTGTAAAAAAATGGCTCTTTGCGATATTTGTGGTGAGTTTTTCCAAGATGAAGATATCTTTGTTTTACACCGAGAATTGCATCATGAAGAGAACAGAAAAGAAGAGATTGTTGTAAGTGAAGAAGACTTGGATGCGTTTGATCGGTTATTGGAAAACTACCTGAAGCAGATGGACGACTGTGATAGCTATCTACACTTACACCGAGAATTGCATCGTGAAGAGGACAGAAAAGAAGAGATTGTAGTAAGTGAAGAAGACTTGGATGCGATTGATCGGTTTTTGGAAAAACCCCAGAAGCAGAAGGAGGACTGGGCTAGCTATTTACAGTTAATGCAAAGAAGAAGACCAAGTGTTATTCAATTCGCCGGAGCTGGACCATCTACAGCTGGAGGATTTATTCAAGAGGAAATGAAAGAAAAAGTGGAAGATTTAAAACAACTGCGTACCCAAGAAGTGGATATGGAAGAAGAGGATATGGAAGAAGAGGATACAGAAGAAGTGGAAGATATAAGACAACTGCGCACCACAGCCTTGCCAGGACCAGTTGTAACTCATTTCAAAATTAATAATGTGCAATTGGAATTGGAAAACTTTATAACCCAAGCTAAAAATCTAGTTGTAAAAACATTGATGGAAGAATTGGCAAGATTGAACTTTATTAAATTCGGATTGGTGTTGGAGGCTATGTTTACTAATACCGATGGTGAAAACTCACCGAGAGCATTCATTGCTAAAAACCGAACCCTTACAACCACATCTGATATCAACGAAATTTTAGAAGAATGTTTGGTTGAACTGCTAGTGAAACTTCAAGAACATGAAGGAAGAGGATCCGGCTGGACGCTATCATCAATTGAAGGTATGGATGTGAGGGTTCACAAGCATGGATATGGTATGAGAGGAAGCAGCTTTATCCCTCTACCAAAGGTGATCCGAGATACAAGATCATGTATCAATGTGAAAAATGAGGATAATGAATGTTTCCGGTATGCAATGTTAGCAAAATATGTGGAACCTAATGCCTGTAGACCTAGCATAGCATACGAAGCTGTTCAACACCGCTATAACTTCCAAGGTATGTCGTATCCTGTTAGTCTTAATGATGTTGCTAAATTTGAAAGAAAAAACCCAGGAGTTTCAGTTAATGTGTTTGGTTTAGACGAATCAAATAACGTATACCCGTTACGAGTTACAAAGACTGAACGTCAAAATCATACGGATTTACTGCTATTGACCAAAGGTGAAATATCACATTATGTTTACATCAAGAACTTTGAAACTTTGGTTGGACGACAAGTGACTAAAAATAAAATTAGAGTAACAGTGTGTAAGAGATGCTTTTGTTTCACAAATAAAGACTTGAGACGTGGAGGATCAGAGTGGTTGTCAGAACACCAACGTCTTTGTAATGACAACTATGAAGTGAAGATTAGTCTGCCACCACCATCTAGAGCATTTGTCCAGTTCAATAAAACAGTTCACCAATACCGGATTCCACTAGTTATCTACGCTGACTTTGAATCCACGTTAGTGCCACAGGAACTTCCGGATGGTGAAGTAACTAGAAGAACCAAATATCAATTGCATCAACCTAACAGTTTTTGCTTATTGGTGAAATCTACTTTACCTGAAGAACAATTGCAAGACTATGGCTTAACATCCACTCCAATACTCTACCGTGGTGAAGAAGCCGCTAAGTATTTTGTAGACCAGTTGTACGACATTGCTGAAAAGGCGCAACGCTTATACGGTAATGTTGTACCTATGGAACCTTTGAACCAAAATCAACAAGAAGAATACAATTCGGCAACAAGATGTTATTTATGCAAGAAGAGCTTCAGTGAAGAAAATCAAAAAGTAAGAGATTCACGATCACCTGACAGGGTTATACAGAGGAGCTGCTTGTAATTCATGCAATATAAATTACAAACTGCCAAACTTTATCCCTGTCGTGTTACACAATCTTAGCGGCTATGACTCTCACTTCATTATCCAGAGTTAGGACGAGATGATGGAAAAATTGAAGTATTAGCTGAAACATTGGAGAAGTACATCAGTTTCTCAAAAACAGTAGGTAAAATTAAACTTCGCTTCGTAGACTCTTATAGATTTATGTCATCTAGTTTGAGTAAATTGTCTGAGAATCTAAGAAGAGAAGACCTAAAAGAAACCAGCAAAATTGTACCTGAAGATAAATTGGACTTAGTAATGCGTAAAGGAGTGTTCCCCTATGATTACATAACTTCTGTAGAAAAATTTGAAGAAACCAGTCTGCCACCGATTGAAGCCTTCAATAGCAAGTTAAATGAAAGTGCAATCACCGTTGAAGACTACAATCATGCTTGTAATGTTTGGAACCAACTAAACATTCAAACCTTAGGGGAATATTCTGACTTTTACATAAAATTGGATGTAACTCTGCTGTGCGATGTGATGGAAGAATTTCGAAACACCTGCTTCTCCGCCTATGGACTGGACCCTCTACACTCGTACACATCTCCAGGATTAGCATGGCAAGCTATGCTAAAGTCAACCAACTGTCGATTGGAACTTCTAACAGATATTGATATGGTGCTCATGATAGAATCTGGTGTACGAGGCGGTTTGACACAAGCTGTAACACGTCATGTGAAAGCTAACAACAAGTACATCCCAGGCTTCGACGAGAGACAACCATCGGTCTACCTTGGCTACTTTGACGCAAACAACCTTTATGGTTGGGCAATGTCAAATCCGCTTCCCTACGCTGACTTCAAATGGATCGACCCAGCCACCATCGGTGACATCTCACAGATCCAAAGAATGGTTCAAAAGGCTATATTTTGGACTGTGATTTTGAATATCCAGAGCACCTTCATGATCATCACTACGACTTGCCTCTCTTAGCCAAGACTGAAGTTTCACCAACAGGAAGATGGCCAAAATTGATGATGACCTTGGAGAATAAAGATCGGTATGTGGCTCACTACTGGGTAGTTCAACAAGCCTCTTGAATTGGGTCTACGTTTAGTAAGAATTCATAGAGCAATTGAATTCACCCAGTCTTGTTGGTTGAAACCATATATTGATTCCAACACTACAAGAAGAGCAGCAGCAACATCAGCATTTGAAAAGGACTTTTATAAATTGATGAACAACGCCATCTTTGGGAAGACCTTAGAAAACAAAAGAAAACACAAGATTGTAAAATTAGTAAGTGATCCTAGGAAATTGGAAAAATTAGTGCAAAAACCAAATTTTGGAACATCCATGATTATAAACGAAGATCTAGTCGCCGTTAGTATGAAGAAAACAACAATAGTGATGAATCGTCCGTTATACATTGGAATGTCGATTTTGGATATAAGTAAAACTCTGATGTATGATTTCCATTACAACAAAATGGTTAAACACTACGGAAGAGACAACATTGGAGTTGCATACATGGATACCGACGCGTTCATCTACTGGTTAAAGACTTTGGACATGTATGAAGATCTAAGGAGTTTCCCATACAAAGACGACTTTGACTTCTCTGACTATCCAAAGAACCATCCAAATTATAATGAAAAGAATAAAAAAGTAATTGGAAAATTTAAAGATGAAGCAAATGGAATGCCTTTGGAGGAAATAGTTGCGCTGATGTCCAAATTATATTCCTTCAAGATGTATATGGAAAATGACATACCGACAGTGAAGAAAGCTAAAGGAGTCAAAACATCATACTTAAAGAAACATGTGACATTTGACCATTACAAGACCTGCTTGTTTGAAGATTCTACAATGTCTGCAACGTTCAACACTATCAGAAGCTTTAAACATGAGGTCTACAGTGTCACTGAAGTTAAAAGAGCACTATCAGCTCAAGATGATAAAAGGCATATTATGCCGGATAAAATCCATACTCTTCCTTTCGGCCACTACTCTCTAAACCCTATCAACTAGTAACCTATTCTTCGTCCTTCTACAACTTCGACCTTATTCCTTTCTCCTTCCGTAAAAAAATGGGGAACACGCAAGTCAAACGCCGTGTTCCCCATTTTTTTACACAAGTTTGGATGACCTTGACCTATATAAATGATGTGAATATTCAAGACAACATTCATTGTGATTATACATATGATACATGAAACATTCAAACCTGCAATATGAAGAACTTGAAGCAAGAAATTGTCAACGAACTTCATAAACCTGCAAGAAGAAAGTTTCCACGAAGAAATACAGTGATAAAAGGAATAAATGATTTATATCAAGCGGATTTAATCGAAATGATTCCTTATAGTAAACAAAATAGAGGATTTAAATACATATTGACTATTATTAATTGTTTTTCAAAAATGGCAGATGCTTTACCACTAAAAGATAAAAGCGGTAAAAGTGTTACAAAAGCAATGGAAACAGCTATACAAAGAGACAAACATACTATAAAACATTTACAAACTGATGATGGAAAAGAATATTTTAATAAGGAATTTGCAAATTTAATGAAAAAACACAACATTAACCATTACTCAACCAATTCAGAGGTAAAAGCATCAATAATTGAAAGATTTAACAGAACTTTAAAAGGTGCGATGTATAAGATGTTTTCCAACAGAGGATCACACGTATGGATTGATGTGTTACCAAAACTTATAAGCGATTACAATAACAAGTTTCATAGAACTATCGGTATGAAACCAAGCCAGGTGACTAATAAAAATGAAAAACTTGTATTAAAACATATAAAAATGAATACTAAACCAAAATTTGAAAAACTAAAGCCTAAAAGGTTTAATGTTGGCGATAAAGTGCGAATAAGCAAATACAAAGGTGTATTCAGTAAAAGATATCTTCCGAACTGGACAAATAAGGTATTTACCGTATTTAAGGTGCAACCTACAGTACCAGAAACTTACATTTTAAAAGATAATAAAGGACAATTGCTTGAAGGAGGGTTTTATGGACATGAAATGTTAAAATCAACAGTAGGTGATGTATATTTAGTTGAAAAGGTGTTGCAACGAAAAAAGGATAAGGTTAAAGTACGATGGTTAGGATTTAATAAAACGGAAGATTCTTGGATACCTAAAAAGGATCTAATATAATGATAGAGCATCATTTTGGGTTGAACCATTACAAAGGATGGAGATAATACCGCAAAAAGACAATTTTACTATTAATAATATAGATGAACTCACAGTGGATGGTTCTCAATTCAATACTGGGAAACACGGTGTTTTGTTACCAAACACGGTGCGTTGTCTGGTTACCGGTCCTTCCAATTGTGGAAAAACAAATGTAGTATTCAATTTGATTACAAACCCTAAAGGATTACGTTTTAATAATTTATATGTATTTTCAAAGTCACTACAACAACCAAAATATCAGTTATTGGAACAAATACTCAATAATGTGCCTGAAGTTAAATATTTTAAATTCAACGCGAGCGAGAGTGTCATGCAACCGCAAGAGGCTAAACCATTCTCAGTATTCATATTTGACGACGTATCTTGTGAAAATCAAAATACAATAAGAAATTACTTCGCCATGGGTCGACATAACAACATAGATAGCATTTATATTGGTCAAACTTACAGCAAAATACCGAAACAGCTCATTAGAGACAATGCAAACATGTTAATTGTATTTAAACAGGATGAAACCAACCTAAAACACATATATTATGACCATGTAAGTGCGGATATGCCATTTGAACGATTTAAAGAGTTGTGTGGAAAGGCTTGGGCTGAAAAATATGGGTTTTTAACAATTATGAAGGAACAACCGCTAAACAATGGTCGATACAGGATAGGATTTGATAAATTTATACTAATACACTGATCATGATGTAAAACATTCATTGTTGTACAACACGTCTTGCTACAAACATGGTTAACCAAGAAAAGTTAATAAAGGAAATAAAATCACTTAGTGATTCTATTCGAGATAAAAACAGAGCATTAAAATTAGGTATTAGCGAAAGGGAGAAATTTCTTGAATCTACTTTTAAACCTATTACTGAACCCTTGAAACAATTAAACAAAAAATTTGCTAAACCCGTTTTGGAAGGAGATGCAATTGCACCTATTACAAAGTTTGAAAGAGAAAATGTAAAATCAGAAGATTTTAGTGATGAAGACCTGGAATCCTCTACATATAGTGGTTTTACCGGCGGAGAACCTGAAAGAGAGCTAGAATCACCAGACTATAGTGGTATAAGAGAATTATATGAAGTAAAAGCTAAAAGAGGACATGAAGATGTATCAACTGCTAGTGAAGAGGAAAAAGAAGAAGAAGCAAGGGAAGGTCCGTCAAACATAAGCTTGTTGGGTGAAAACATTCATAACAAAGGACCTTTAGGAAGGAAATACATGATAAAAATGTTAGCTGGAATAAATCCTAATAAAAACTACCATAGTTATGGAGTAAGATTAACAGAAGAAGGTTTAATGGTTGGTAATAGCCCGGTAAACATTGATGAAGATGATAATATTATTGTTGGTAATCAAAGATATAAGGGCACAAGAGGATTATTTGAATTATTATTTGAAAAAAAGCCTTTAGAATTGTTAGTTAAAGAAGAAGACATGGAAGCATATAAACAGATTTTGGAACACACTAATGCATACAGGAGAAAATATTTAGCTGACCAACCAGTTTTTAGATCTAGGTCTTTAAAATATAGAGTATTTGTATCCAAGTTAATACCAACAACGAGAAGACAACCAATGCCGATAATGCCAAGAAAACCTGTAAAACGAAGGTTTGTGTCATCCACTTTGGATATAAGTGCTCCAGAACCAAGAAAAAGAAACAAATCTGTTACAGGTACAGGTTTAATGAAGAAACTATATAACACAAATGTGATTTATTACAATAATATCAATAAATTGGTGGATAGAATGAAACTAATACATGAAGCTAAAGAAGCGGGTCATACTGGATTGGAAAACGAATGGGTGGCTTTAGTGGATGAACTCCGAAACCGTGGGGTAATCTCATAAAAAATGCGTTACTCACTAGATTACTATTCAGTTGCACCATGAGTGTCGACAAGTTCGGACGTTACTCCTCGGATGGGTTATATTACGCAAATAATTTAAAAAGAGGAGCTGGTTTACCACAAACACCTGATGGGGATTATGATATAACTAATAAAAGGTTAAAAAACATAAAAGATCCCACAGATGAAAACGATGCAATAAATTTAAAAGTATTAAAAGAAAAGATATCACCAACATTAAGACTACAGAAAAACACATATGACGCAGGTAATCATAGAATTGTCAATGTTGGTAAGCCAAATCAAAACGCTGATGCAATAAACAAAGGTTATTTATCATCAGAATTAAAAAATACGTTAAAATTCAATGGAAAAACGTATACTGCTGAAAATAAACGTATATCCAACGTAGATGACCCTAAAGATGCAAAAGACAGCGTAAATAGACGCTATTTACATTCATTAATACCTGAAAAGACAAAAGATGGTTTTTCTTTTTATAAATTTGTTATTAACGATATAGGTTATCCGAAAAATGAAAATGATGCTGTAAATTTAAAATATATAAAAGATCATTGTATTACACGTGATGTAGGAGTTATTGATTGTCTAGGTAATTGTTTAGCGAATGTTAAAGATGGTTCGGCACCATCAGATGGTGCAACAGTGGGTCAAATGAAGGAAACTTTAAAGCAAGAAACATCTGGATTTGTAAAACAGGATCAAGTAGTATCACGGTCGGGTGATGTGTTTGTACAAGGAAATGAAAAGTTTATTTTACTTGAACAAAAAAATAATGTTTGGGATTGCAAAGACATGAAATTATCAAATGCGCAATTAGCTACAGATGCTCATGATGTTCCGATTTTATCACAAGTTTTACATACTAATCCAAACAATTATCATAGAAGTTGGTTGGGTACAAATAGAAGAATAATTAACATATTTCCAGGTATCGATGATTACGATTGTGTTGTAGTAAAACAATCTTTAATATTAGACAAACCAGGAGGTAGTACTTTCAATGCGAAAAATAAGAAAATAGGTAATTTGGCACAAGGAACAGATCCAAAGGATGCTGCAACTGTAGGACAAACATTACAATATGATAGTGCAAATCAAGAGTTTATTTATAATACCAAAAGATTTAAATTAATGGATGTAAATGATTATCAAAATATATTAATTGCAGATCCAAATTCATTTAGCGGATTTAGAAAATTGTCTGGTGAGGAATTTATTCATAAAAATCATGTATTTAGAAATGAAGCAGACAGATCATTAATTAGTGCAGATTTAAAATATTTTAAATGTCCCGGGAATGATGCAAATGTAACTGATGAAGACTAAGAATTTGTATAAAAACTGATATGGGTTAGAAATCGGGACTAATATTATAAAAATGGGTTACACTCTAGAATGTTATTCAGTTGCACCATGAGTGTTGACAAGTTCGGACGGTATTCATCAGATGGATTATATTACTTTAATACTTTAAAAAGAGGTGTTGGATTACCACAAACACCTGATGGAGATTATGATATTAGTAATAAACGGTTAAAAAACATTAATGATCCCACAGATGAAAATGATGCAATAAATTTAAAAGTATTAAAAAAAGAGATAGTACCAACACTGAAATTAGATAAAAACACATATAACGCGGGTAATCATAGAATTTCCAACGTTGGTAAGCCAAATCAAAACGCTGATGCAATAAACAGAGGTTATTTATCATCGGAATTAAAGAATACGTTAAAATTTAATGGAAAAACGTATAATGCTGAAAATCGGCGTATATCCAACGTAGCAGACCCTGTAGATGAAAAAGACAGCATAAATAGACGCTATTTACATTCTATAATACCTGAAAAGACAAAAGATGGGTTTTCTTTTTATAAATTTGTTATTAACGATATAGGTTATCCAAAAAATGAAAATGATGCTGTAAATTTAAAATACATCAAAGATCATTGTATTACACGTGATGTAGGAGTTATTGACTGTCTTGGTAATTGTTTAGCGAATGTAAAAGATGGTTTTGCACCATCAGATGGTGCAACGGTGGGTCAAATGAAGGAAACTTTAAAACAAGAAACCTCCGGTTTTGTGAAACAAAACCAAGTAGTAACACGTCAAGGAGATGTATTTGTACAAGGAAATAAAAAGTTTACTTTACTTGAAGAAAACAATTATGTTTGGGATGGTAAAGGAAAGTTATTGACAAATTTAGGTATTGGTGAAAAGCCTGGTGATGCTGTTACTTATGAACAGATAATACAATTAGAGCCAACTGGAAAAAAATGGTGGAATTGTGATAACAAACGATTAACAAATGTTGCAGACCCTGATTATGCCAATAACGCTGTAACTGTTAATTTTCTTGTTAAAGTAATAGGTAATTTATTATTTGATATGCATAATTATATTGTAGCAGGACAACATAAACCTATTGACGAAAAAATGAGAAATACATGGATTAAACAAGAAATTCTTTATAAATATTTTTTTAATCATAACACACAAAAGTTTAGATCATCAGATTGGGGTACTTTTGATATTTAACTAAATAACACCATATATTACATCATTTATGTGCAACCTGTCATAGAGGTAACACATGGGTTACGCTTTTCAAATATAAAAGACAATCATGGCGTTTCATTACACCAGTCCATATCGAGACACTATACGGAAAGGAGGCGGTATCACGTCCACAGCGGTTTCTCTGTTAAGTAAAGCTTTAAATCGTATTCCAGTAGGATCTATCGTAAACAGAGCAATAGACGCTTTACCATACGAATTTCACATACCGGGAGGTTATCAGTATTGCGGACCAGGAACTAAATTGAAAAAACGACTGGAAAGAGGTGATCCAGGCATAAATAAGTTAGATCAGGCTTGTAAAGAACACGATATCGCATATTCCACGTTTACCGATTCAAAAATAGGTCAATCGCTGATAAAAAGCTAGCGAATATAGCTTGGCAACGAGTAAAGTCTAGTGACGCTAGTATTGCGGAAAAAGCAGCAGCTTTAGCGGTAACAGCAGGTATGAAGGCTAAAACAGCGGTAGGAGGTGGAAAAAGGAGGGGTAAGAATAAAAAAAGGATCAACCAAGAGAAAACATGGTGGTAATATTAGACTAAAAAGACGTTCTCCGAGGAAAAATAATAAAAAACCGACAATATGGTCAATGGTAAAAAACGGGGCTGGTCTATACCTAAGACCGTATCGTGCATATTAAATAAAAGAAATCAATTGGTTATACCACATAAAGCGTTGACTAATGTTGCATTATTTAAATATATTTCCTGTTTAAAAATACCATTTTTCCGCGGAGTATTTATGAAAGACAGTTTACCAAAGAAAATATGGAAAAATGAGACTGGAATCGTAAATTTGGATAATACTGAAGGGTCCGGCACCCATTGGGTGTGTTATAAGAAACTAAATAGTAATGTATATTATTTTGATAGTTTTGGAAATTTGCCACCACCTAAAGAACTTGAACATTACTTTAAATCTGCTAAAAACATATATTACAACTATAAAAGAGAACAACCTGATAATACTTCAATATGCGGCCATTTATGTTTGGAATTCCTAGCTAAAAGTATCAGTCACTATTGAGATGTCTTCCTATACGGTATCATTAACAGGAAAATCGTCCACTTTACGAAGTATCCTTTTTCCAGCGTTACGCTTGCAAAAAGGAAGATTTTGGGAGGCAGCACTGTTGGATTTTACAACTTACAACTCTATTCCCAATGTTACGGAAGGTAAAAATAACTTATTGCATTATTATAAAGGAAAAGATGCCAGTGGGAAGTTTACAGACTTGGAAGTTTGCACTCTACCCACAGGTTCTTATGAAATTGATCATATTAATGAATTTTTGCAAAATAAAATGGGAAAAGACAATATAACGCTAAAAGGTAATAACAATACAATGAAAGCTGAGCTTACTTCAAAATATTATATAGATTTCAGTAAGTCAGACTCAATTGGTGATTTATTAGGATTTCCCAAAGATGGAGCGATTTTAGAACCAAATAAAACACATTCCGGTAAACAAACTGTAACAATATTAAAAGTCAATAGTATAGACATAACTTGTAATATTATACAAGGAGCTTACAGAGATGGAGCAAATACTCATATAATACATACTTTTTACCCCAGTGTACCACCTGGATTTAAAATTGTTGAAAAGCCGCAAAACCTGGTATATCTACCTTTGAACACCACTTTCATTTCAGACATCGTGTTGAACGTATTGGATCAAGACGGTAACTTGATAGATTTCCGAGAAGAGCCTATTACGGTTAGATTACATTTAAAATCAACACTTTAATACAAAATCATGGGTTTAACATTTAAAAGCGAACAACCTACAGGAATCCGCATTAGTAGCTCTTCAGCTGTGGAGGAGTTAACACGCGAGAACATTCGTTTCTTAGAGAGAATTGGATTAAAAGTAACCGATAATGGATATACTGGATATAGCTCAGGGTCCAACATTCGACGAAACCCTATGGGAAAAAGAATATCACACCCACAACCCTTACACTTCATCAAAATTAAACAATAACGATGAAATTCGTATTCCCATACAAAATCAAGACATTTACACACTACCATGTGAAAGTTACTTGTATATTGAAGGAAAAGTTACTAAAAAGGACGGTACTACTACTGGTACAACAGTTCCATTTATAAATAATCCCATGGCTTTCCTGTTTGATGAAATTAGATATGAAATATCAGGTGTAACAGTTGATTCTACTAAAAAAGTAGGTATTGCAACAACTTTAAAGGGATTAACATCTATATCACCTAATGAAACCAATTTAATACAACCTGCAGGATGGGTTTTACCTGCAAAAGACACAATCACTCCAGATACAAATGGAAATTTTGATTTTCATATTCCGTTACGTTTGTTGCTTGGTTTTGCTGAAGATTATAGGAAAATAATATTAAACGTTAAACAAGAATTAGTTTTGTTGAGATCTTCAAACGATAAAGATATTATTAAAGCTCCAGACGGTACAACAGATGCAACTTTAGAATGGAAATTAACATTAGACAAAATTGTATGGAGAGTTCCACATGTAAAATTAGCTGACGAGCATAGAATGCTACTATTAAGAAAGTTAAAGGCTGATCGTGATATTGTAATTCCTTTTAGAAGTTGGGAATTTCATGAACATCCCAGCTTGCCAACTACGGATCGACACACTTGGACAGTTAAAACATCTAATTATGTGGAACGAGCCAGGTATATTATATTTGGTTTACAAACAGGCAGAAGAGAACCATCACCAAACATGCAGGCCAATTTGATCATTGCAACTTGAAAAATATTAAAGTTTATTTAAATTCACAATTTTTTCCATACGATAATTTAAATGTGTCATTCGCTAATAAAAAGTACAGCATATTGTACGATATGTATGCAAGATTCCAAAGTTCATATTATGGTAAAACGAATGCACCTTTACTATCACCAGAAAAATACTTAGATGGTTACCCTATAGTTGTAATCGATTGTTCTAAACAAAATGAATCGGTAAAATCATCAAGTGTAGATATAAAAATAGAAATGGAATTCAACGCGCCTATATCGGCTAATACAACTGCATACTGTTTAATTCTACATGATAAAATCGTAACATACACACCTTTAACTGGAATTGTTAAAAATGTATTGTAAAAGACCGGTTTTCCTACATTCCAATGCATTCCGCGAGTATAAAAGCAGAGCGTTCAGCTCGCTCCTTATCAGTTTGTTGCCTGTTGTTGTATGGGTAGCATCTTATTCAATATGGCTTCTCCTAGTGGTACACAAGAAAATGTAGTAGATATTGAGAAGGAGATATCCGACTTTTTAGATCTTCAAGGTCAACCGGAGGGAGATGAACACAACGCTTGCGGACAACTCCACGCCAGTAATAATGTTGAGGAAAAAGGTAAAAGAAGAAAGAATGCACACAAGAGGAAAAGGGATATTGAAGATAATATTTCTCCTAACATATTAAGTGAGGTATTCTTGCGAATATTTTACCCAATCTCTTCCAGTTTGGACAAAAGTGTTTTAATCGGTGTTATGAAATCTACAGATTATTCCCCTACTGTAATTTTAACTCATGGACCCAAAATGATTTTGTTTACGGACACTGCTTGGGAATCGTTTATGAAACACTTGCATCTGCTAGAATGCTATTTAAGTAGTAACATGTTTGGAAGAAAGACAAGAGTAGGCCTTTTGGATTCAAATGTGGAAATCGATATTGTTAAACATCGTGGTGATCATCAGTTGCGGTTTAGAGACACAACAAGACATGATAACAAGATTCAACTTAATCGAGAAGAGTTTTTTATTCTAACTTGTGCAACTGAACCAATAACGAGATACTTGAGACAACTGGTGTTTTCAAGTTCAATTATTAAAGATTATCTGGAAGACACTTTGGACAAACAACCGGACGCACCTATATTGTACGGACCTGTAGATACTTCTATATTCAATAGGGTTCCTCATGAAGTACAAATGTGGAGACAATTGGAAAAGTACGCTCAACTACATAAGAAATCAGTAAAACATGAAAAAGAGGAAGAAGAAGGAGGAGAAGAATCAAGTGTTAGTGATGAAAATGAAAACAAGGAAAATGTAAAGATGGAAACCTAAATGACAATTAACTACACAGCAATGGTTAATTTTTAAAACAATATCAAACACTTTGTGGGGTTAGGCCTACCGGGGACGGTGCCCACGTTAAATATACACCAACGCGCCAACAACTGCACGGCCGGGTATAAAAGTCGTACCTACCGTGGTGTGGAAATCAGTTGACCTTTGGACTTCGTCATGAGCAGACGAGTGATCTTCGCAATGGACAAGGAAGAAGAACAAGTAAAGTCCAAACCTGGTATAATTGAGTTCCAAGCGTTTCGGGGTAATGATGATAGATTTATCATAAAAGAACTTGTGTTTTTCGACATCAATACAAGTGTTCCTTATTCGTTTTTATTTAAACCACCATGTTCTTATTCATCTTTAACCAGTAAAGCCGCTACTACCAACAGATGGATTTCAAAACACTTCCATCATATCGATTGGTATGATGGTTTTACAAGTTACACGGACTTGTATCACATTATGCATCACTTTTCAGACAAGTTTACCAATATTTACACAAAGGGGCTGGAAAAGAAAAGATGGATCGAAGGATTTACTCATGTTCCGGTTAATGATGTGGAATTGGATAAAAATTACAAGTATACGATGGAAAATGTTTGTATTTGTACTAAAAGTCCAGAACATGAAAAAGATAGACATTGCGCTTTAAAAAACGCCTATAAACTCGCATCTTACCTTCAAAGTGGGGAAATGGGGAGTGGTGGGGGTAACGGGGGTTATATAAGTGAGGAGCAGACCGGGACCTGGCATGAGTATTACTCGAGATTCCGAGACGACAACATCTCCCAGCAAGAAGACGAAGAAGACGATCTATATCTCGACCATGGCATCTCACCAGTTCCTGCAAACTTTGGTTGAGCAGTTCAATGCTCACTCCAAATCTACCATACTACCCGTCAAGAAGTGTTCCGAACTTAAAGACGAGAAGCACTACATTATCCACGCCATGAAGAAGATGGAGACTACAGTTGGAGAGGCCATCTGCTGCAGTCTTAGCGAGGCACCGTTCACTCCGGGGGATGAGCCCAAGTTCCAAGTCTACCTGCCGAAACGGTTCGTCCATCTCCTCCAGAACGAGGATCTACGCTCCATCCAACCCGGCTGTCTCTACCTGGTTTCCCACGGTTGCACGGGTAGCAATTCCACCGAGTTGACCATCCACATCGCCGACAAGCAGCAGTGTTAGATTTAAGTTTTACTGTTGTAAATATGTTATTGTAACGTTTTATAAATAAATAAACCATAAAAAAAGAAAAAAAATACAAAAGACAAAAAAATGCAACATATCAATATGTGAAGTTTGTCACATATTGATATGTTGCATTTTTTTTTAAACTTCGCGGGTGACCTTGACCTTTGACCTTTGCATTTCACAGTTACCCCCACCACCACGCTACAAGTCAAACCTGTTTGAATGCAAACACCCCCACCACTTTTTCATATACCTCCAAGCACTGTGCCTTGGCTTCATTTCTACTCCAGCAGCCAACCTAGCAACATCAGGATGTCTCTGAACGTAAGCTGTGCCAGCTATGAGGAGGTGACTATCAAAACGCAACAGGAGCTGAACGATTTGTACAAGGAGTTGCAGCTAATGGTGGCAAGAGGCTACCGTATAAATGTGCAAGTCTACGCTTGCAATATACGGAACACCCGGCAGCCAAAGGAAGAGCCTGGACACTCATCGACAGCTTCCTCACCGACGTCCATGAAGACCGAGCCGGACAACTTGGATTACTTCAGCTGACTAGCAGTTGTATTTCTTGTTCTAACCATTGTAGAATATGTTTATTTTTTCATTATATTAAAGAAGTAAAAGAGCAAAAACACCTATCTTGTTACTGACATATTAGCTCAGTAACAAGATAGGTTTTTTTAAAACACAATTTGAATGACCTTGAAACTTCCCCCTCCACTGCTTTGCTACCCCCACCACTTCACTATTGGTGTACATGGCACATCACGATTGGAAACCTCATTCCATCTTCAACAGCCAAACCGACAACATCAACAATGGCAAACCTACCAACAGATGAAAGATGTCCTCACACATGCTGCGACTTCATCCACGAGTTAGAGAAGAGGATGCAAGAGAGGGAGATAAGAAGAAAGCAGATCCACTCAGAAAATATCATGATAGTCAACGGCTATCTTTTATTGTTCGGCCTTATTATGGTTGTACTTTTCATACTATATGGTATAGTCACATGTGTCGGCAAGGTTGCAGAAGAAAACGCCCGCCACCATCAGTTAGAAAGTTTCAATGTTACTTTGTAGGTTTTCCTTTTTTTAAAACTCCGTTTGGATGACCTTGAAACTTCCCCCACCACTTCACCATGTTCCTGCATGAGTATCACATCACCCGTCATTCCTTGTTCGACAAGCAACCATGGTGGACAACACCATCAGCCAAGCTGACTCCACTACTGATGTTGGAACGAGTACAGGTTGGACACTATCCATCGACAGTGTTCACTATTTGGAAACAATTTGTGAACGGATGAAAGAAATACTGCGGGACAACCCTGGGATCATAATACAAATGAATTTCAACTATGATTGGTCGCAAGTTACATTGCGGCAGGAGGACAACAACGGTCAACACTCACCGCAATACTCACCAATGTCACCGATTTACCTATACAGTGAATCTAATGCGGATGAAGATGTAGGAGACAACGACAAGGCTGATGGGGAGTGACCTTCTTTCCTTTTTTAAAACTCAATTTGGATGACCTTGAACTTTCCCCTCCACTCTTTCCTTTTTTTAAAACCCAATTTAAATGACCTTGAAATTTCCCCCTCTACTTTTCGATAATGTTACAACTGACTGCAGCTCACCTCATTCCTTGCTTAGCTGCCATGGCGGAAGGAACTCTTTCTCAAGTTGACTCCACTACAGATGAAGCATTTCCCTTGCGGTGGACTGTTCATTTACAGGATGCGACAGAAGTGGAAGTCTTGTATCAAAAATTACTCAATGTATTCAACGGGAACCCTGGACCTCTTGAATGTAAAATGGATTTGAATTTTGATGCAACCAGGGTCGGCACAGAACCTTCAACTTCAAGCCAGCCTCAGCAACGAGATTTTACACATTTATACACTCCAATATCACCGGAAGATGTAACTGTCTGCGAGGCTGACTCAACTACACGTTATGTTCAGCCAAAGCCTTGGGTGTTGATTATTAACAATGTGTACAAAGTGGAATTGGTATGTAATAGATTAAAGGAGTTGATGGTACAAGATCCCGGCCTGCGCTTTCAAATAGATATACATTTCATCTGGAGAGCACCTGCGCGGGGCTCTTCGTCTGACAGCTCTCCAAGTACGACGGACGAGGAGGACGACTAGTCATCTTTTTTAAAACTCTGTTTGAATGTCCTTGACCTTTCCCCCTCCACTGAGTTTATTTAAGGTACACTCTCACTGACTACAGCATCATTTCATTGCGCACCTTCACCGCAGCAACATGGAAAGTCAACTCAACTACTGTTGCGAACAGAAATGTTTTTCATGGCCGAATGACATTGATGTGGTGGATGGCCTGGCTTGTAGAACATGTGAAGCTTTTGGTCATTGCATGTGTAAGTGCAAGTCTTGGAAGAAGCCGAAACCGAAGTTGAAGACATTTCATGTGTACCAAATGAGAGGGCATAAGTACACTTGTTGCCCTGAACGTTGCATTGAATTTAAACTAAAACAGCTAACTGGCTGCAAATTGTGCAACAATCATTTTGCAGGTTTTTGCAAACATTATTTAGGAGCGTGTCAATACAGATCAACTTGGCATACCGAAGCACTCACTATCAATGAAATCGCTATAGACTCACAAGAGTAGTCTTTCTACTCTTTGACTTTTTTAAAACTCCGTTTGAATGACCTTGAAATTTCCCCCACCACTTCCCCATATATCTAGAGTACGCAGGGCCTGGAGGTCAGTCGCTCGGCAGCTGTCGTAGGGTGCACATCCTTGTTGTGCAGTCTGCTGTGCAGTTTTTATTTTAACCAGTTCAAGGTCACCACACTTGAACTCTGGCGAAAACGTCAAGCTGTTAAACACAATCCTAAGCCCCAGGTTCACAGTCAACCTCAAGGTCATCACACTTTAACATGTAAATTTAAGGTAGCACCGAAACGGTGCTACCTGGCTTGACATTTTCGAGTTTCCCGAGGTCTTCGCAGTTCCCCCCACCACTTCCCATATACCTAGAGTGCGCGGGGCTGGACAGTCAGTCGCTCGGTGTCTGTCGTAGGGTGCACATCGCGGTTGCAGTAATGGTTAAAGTAAGGCTTTTGGAACAGTTCAAGGTCACCCGAGCGGTGTCACATGACGGTTTAGGCAGAGTCACGTTGCAAACTTCAAGTTTCCTCAGCACTTTTGCTGTTTCTCATCGCAAATTCGCTCCAAGTTGTCAAGGTCATGGTAACTGTGACTGAAACTCGGAGCGTAGTGCGAGAAACAGCAAAAGTGCCAAAAAATTTTAGGTTTCAGCGTGACCTTGACCTTTGTGACATCGATGACGTCATCTTGGTGACGTAAGGGGTGATGACGTCATCAGCACGTCATTTCTGTGACGTCATGGGTGTGACGTCAAGGAAGTGACGTCATTGGTGATGACGTCATCGATGATGCAATCGATGACGTCATCGATGGGGTCATTGACCTCGATGACGTCATCGATGACGTCATCGCTCGGGTGACCTTGAACTGTTTTAAAAGCCTTACTTTTACACTACTTAAGGGGCTTATGTTGTATTAAAATATTTCATTTATTTGAGTTAGAAACTCATCGTGAACATGTTTAAGGTTAAAACTATTTATACCACGTTCGGGAGTATTAATAGTGCAATATTTATTTCCACAATAAAGACTACTGTATTTTAATACAGGGGAAATTATTGGTAATGTACTGATCTGATACCGCCAAAAAGGTTTCATAAATATTAATGAATATTTTATTAGAAAACCCAAACGTGTAAATTCACACTACAGCTTGAGAAAAATACAGTAATACTGTAAGGAGGTGATGGATTGAAACTTAGAGACATATCATCATTATGATTTTTAGGGGTCTTTGCCCCTACACTCCACTAGTGTAATTCTATTTCATTTTCATTTGATATAATTTGCACATCATCTGCCTAGCGCTCAGATTGGAGCTGGTATTCGTCGAGTATCGACTGGCAACGGCTCGTTAATTAATAACTCTGTTTAAAGAACCAGTTTGTATTAGACAGTACAAAGCTACATAAGGCATCAAACCCATTCTACACCCATTCTTCATTCATATTCGCCTTAAAATACCAGCTGGTAGAGTCGGCTTCTTAAAAAGTGATGTTTAAAATACATTTGGTATCAAAGCCCAACTAAAAATAAAATAAATTTGCTGTAGAAATTCTATGTTTTAACTATTCAATACTTAAGCACCAAATTCCAGATTAGTAAGTTTTCAATAAAATAATAAAACCGATGTTATATGTTTTCGTTTTGCGATAGTGTTACTTTCATGAACCAATAATTAAGATTTTTTGTAAATATAGAAAACTTTAAAATTAATAATAAACCTTTTTTAACGCACCTTTCCTCTCTTTTCGTATGTGTGTCAGCGCCGTGCTAGGACCTACGCGTGCCTACGCCCTTTTACATGCGCGTGAAGCCAGAGCCAGCGCTATAGGACCTCGTCGAGTCCTATACAGCGCGGCACGTAGTCCTATAATTGAGGACTCTGTCGAGGATTTGTGAATTATTAGAGGATGAATTACGATAATCCCGTAGCGTTATGGAGGCTCGACGGTGTAAATTATTACTGCCAAATTCATCTATGTAGGCAATCTAAAATAATAAATATAATGTTCGTGTTGGCTAGGCCTGCTGACCTGTGGACCTCTCGGAGGTTAGGAAATAGTTGATGTTGTAGTTGTGGAGAAATTTGATGGATTTTTATCCTAGAATAATTTTATTGTTTATTTTTTCACCACAATAGTCTATAAAATAGTAATTTGGCACTTTACTTTTGCCGTATTTTAAAGTCGTCATGGGATTTCTTTAGTTTTGATAAAATACGGTTCAACACTTGATTTTCTTAATAAGTTAGAGTGAAAATTATAAATTGTTCTAATTTCAAACTACAACAGAAATTTAGCTTTTCTCTTTTAAAGTATTGAGAGAAGATTGGTTAAAAAAAGAAAAAGAAAAAAACTAAAGGAGACTAAAGAATTAAGACCAAACGTGCTCACCTGAAGCAAAAGAAAATTCCTCGGGTTAGGATTGCAATTTTAAGCACCGTTGCGAAGCACGAGAAAGTCAGCTATAGTCCTGGACAGTCTTATTGGCGGGTGCCGCGATCAGCTTTTCCATTCAAAATGAGAGTTTTTAAATGGAACAGCTGATCGAGGCAGCCGCCAATAAGCCTGACCAGATAGGCCTAGTATAGGCCTACTGTGATGTTTTGATATCAACAGCTGATTTAATTTAAAACTGGCTTGATAGCTGAGTCTTTATAGTAGCCTATGCTCACATTTGAACCCAAAGATCGTCGGTACGATCCTGAAAAAGTTAGAAGCTTTATGTAGGTTCGATTCAAGACACAGTTGTGATTTGTCATTGGGATATTAAATAATAATAATAATAACAATGCTTTTAACAATAAGTCTGTGTTAGCAACAAGACCGGTGTTTGCACCATTCTTCATAAAAACTTTAGAAATGTCCCATGTGTTAAAACACACACAAATTAAAAATGTGAAAAATTCTTACTAATGTTATTTAATTGGAGAAATAACGAATTTTAAGGCCTTGTAGGTAGCTTCCGTTTGGATGAATATTTACGAATTTTCTTTAAGAACAACTTCACGCAAAGCTATACTCCCAATTCGTTTGAATCGGCTGCAAACTAAAAGTAACGTTTCTTGTAAAAATATCACATATTATTAAGTAGGTATCTAAATTTTTATTTATTACATAGAATATGATTTTAATTTACAATCAAGTTGCAAACAAAAACTATATGCATATACCCTAGGCAAGCATGAAACGTTTACTCCTTTTTCGGCATGAATAAGGAGAAATCCACGCATACAGTTACAACTTGTGCCCTATAGATCAGCAGAAACCGATTTTAATTTATCAACCATTAGGGCTACGCTTTACCTATTTTCACAGTTTCAATGTTAATCCTATGAAGAACGGTAATTTAATGAATCATTATATTTTGACAATTGTTGTATTAACAAATGCTAGCAAAACAGGTTACAAATTATTAACGACATGTTTTACTAATAAAATAGTTTAAAATTGGGTCCAATCTTGGTCGTTTTTCGTCTAGTCTAGAGGATCGAGTGACAAGAACATTTCTAAAATAAGTGAGGCTCCCCTGTTAATATTTTGTTGAGGGTGGCAATGTCCAGACAATCGATCCTAAAGGTCAGTGCTTTGTTCTTTCCATGCAGATGACCCAAATCTGAAAACTTTTTATAACATCGCATATAACTCGTTGTAAACGAGTTATATGCGCAACGTCATAAATCTTACAACATTTATTTTATAACTTAACGTGACTTACAGGTTAAAACTTTCATTATTCGAAAGCGTCACTCAAAACCCTACCATGAAATATACTATCAAATCTCTGCATTATCTAAGAAAAACTGTAAAAATATTTAAAATGTCTCCAAAATTAATTGTTATCCTCCTACCAATCCTACGACAACCCGTTATTCAATATTTTATTAGATCAGGAAGTCTTCCTATTCCCATCACTATAGATACAGACATCAGCATCAGGCCGGTCAGACGCCCTTGCTTTGCCCGTAAACAGTCTCCAGCGGCTCCAGTCGAGTCCAGTTCGGCTCCAGCAGAGGTTTACGATCTCCAGAATTCCAAACAAACAAACCAGGGCGGGATTCGAACCCGAGGCTGTTAGACCGTTCCCTTTAATCAGATCTGTTTGGGGCCCTCTCCACTCATTTGCACCCACTTGTTTATTTCTCGAGTCATTTCCAATTAAACGAAAACACGATAAAGTCTTCCAAAAAGCCAAACATCCCGTTTGTTTTCTAAATGTAAATGAACGGTGACCACCTGGGTGGAAGTACAAATTGGAGTCTGCTGCAGCTCGTAGCGCGAGTGTTTGGTTGGGGTTTGTTTCGTGAATAGAATAAGGAAACTAAAGATTCATAAAATATTTGATTTATGTGAGTCATCTTTCTTTTTGAAGTTTGGTTTACATGGTTGATTCATAATCATGCTTTGCTTTGTTCCTTCTAAAGAAACGTTGGAGTCTGTAGTTATTCACACATAAACATATGCTCTTCCGAATTTCCAAATCAGTTAAGTGTGCTTCCCTAAGTTCACTAAAGGAGTAATAACTTCGTTTGATCTTGTGAAAATATAATAACAGACACATAGGAGGCGATTTGAACTTATCCATCTCTATAGACTTCTAATATACATATCTAGTTCCTAAATTTAAACTCGAACTACTTGTAACTTTTTCCTACTCTATCTATCTACATGTTATTCTATCCATTTATCCATCTACAGGTCGATTTATCATAATTTGTTTATTTATATATCCAATCACTTATCTAATAATCACTTATGTCCATCCATCTTTCCCATTTTTCATCTATTTCTGGAGCCATTGATCCATTTACCTCTACATCCTTCCATCCATTTCCATCTATCCATCCACCTTTCCTTTTCGATCCTTTTATCCTTCAAATCCTCTCATCTCTGGTTGAATCTAGCCACTATCCATCTGGTTATCCATTCATCTATGCTCCATCTATCCATACATTGACCAACCATTCAACCAACAATCCAAACAATCAAACTATCTATCAATTTATCATTCTTGACCTGTTTCACAAAATAGTTATTGGAGTTTTGTATTATAATTTAGTAAAACTATTACCATTTGTGAAATATTATCGTTAGGCCTACACTATTTCACATTTACATACATAATTTAAAAATGCTCATGAGCAAGATAAATAAATAAGTTTAATGATAACTGTTTGATAAATTCCTTTTCCTCTTGCATCCACGACGGAACCACCATGTCGTCGTTCTATGTTTGGGTGCTCTACGTTCGGTGTTCTATGTTCTACGTTCTATTGTTCCGTTGTCTGCGAGACAGCCGGCTCCAAGCTAATCATCATAAAGAATATCAGTTGTAGAACTGCCCGCAGCTCTTCCAATTCTTTAGATCTGACGACGAAAACAAAAGTGAATTAGATCGCAGCGATAAATTCAATTCAGCTCTGAATTGTGGCCGAAGGCGTCGCGCCTGCTCCCCTGTCGAGTGCCAATAGGCGAATGGGCGCTCAGAGAAGTACAACAATGGGATATGTTATACCGTCCGTGCCGTTCCGTCTTATCACTTGATCAGCGCTCATCTAGTGCATATTTAAGTTTTAGTAACATTAAAATGAAATCGAGAAATATTCATAGTTTATTGATAATACGCTTTTCCATGATTACATATGTTATTTTTCATTTTATTTAGCTATTATTATATTTCAATTAATGATGATATATTAAATAATTCACTAAATAATACATTTATTTCTGCACTCAAAAAAATATTTTTGTTTCAAATGATGTAAATAAAAAAATAAAATAACGATATACCTCCACAAAAAACAAACATATTACATCTTACAAGATGCAAATGGTGAAAATTAACAAGTGAGCTCTATCTTTAAAAAAAGTATTGATTCTACTCACTAAGAATTTTTTTTAAATGTCCGCTCCTTCAACAGTAATTTTCATTTCATTAAACTTAATTTCAGGTATAGGCTGAAGTTTCGGTTGGTTTCGGATAGTTTCGATTTAAATATTTGATCCATGTCCCACTATTTACTCCACTCTTCTTCGTCCCTTTGGGATTCATAATTTTGAATAATTTATTACGCTAAACTCCAGTCGAAGGTTGAGTGCTGTGACATTTTTGACATTTGCCAACCCCCGGGCCCTGGGGGCCCAAATGGCGTTCATTGGCGTCCCAAATTGTTTTGGCGAGGAAGCTACAAAGGTTACAAAGCGGCAGGTTCTTTTAATGGACATTAACCTTCATAGACTGAATGGACTGTGTGGTTGGATCTACCCATCGATCAATATTGCGGTCGGTTGATCGAGATGTATATTAAACGATAGTCTGACAAAATACTAACAGTATTCAACAATAGTTACAATTTGTAAAATCATCATTCAACACTTGAACAAGGATGTCTTTTTAAGAAGAAGTAATTAAATACCCAATTCCTGTGATAGTTTAGTAAATTATTGAGGACTTTAAATCACTAATTAGTAAAAACAAATTCACAACGTTTCGGTATCTGAAATTGGATCCCGTCTTCAGGTAGAAGAAATTCCTAGAATCTTCTTCCACCTGAAGACGGGATCAGATTCCAGATTCAGGAACGTAATGAATTTGTTTTTACCAATCAGTGATGGAATATGTCCGTAATAATTTACTAAAAAATAACATTAAAAATGGCAATTTTAAGGGTTGTAAGACCGTAATTAGTTTACTCACTTATGTGACCAACTTCAGTTGATCCTCGTGGAAAAAACACCTAAAAAAATTTAAAAAATTTTTTAACCTCTAGAACAGAAAACAGTTTTTCACGTGCTTGTTTCAGGGCAAAATATCAAAATTTGTTCCAATTCGTCTCTACTAGGCTACACTTAATGGTTCGTTTCGAAAAGATATTTCATTTTTTAACGCTAGAAGAGCTATTTAATAATTTAAAAATGAAAAGAAAAAAATGTCGATCCTTTAGCCACGAAGGAAGCCGTCGCGGTGGGGCAGTTCCATACCAGGCCACTGACTGTTCTGGGTAGTGTTCTTCTTGTAATGTCTACGCGGCGCTATCCCGCCTCATTCTGCGAAAATCCTCACGCCACTTTTTCTCAAAATTATCCCATACAATACACATTCCTTTGTTTAACAAGAGAATTTTGTACTAGTAAGTTACAGACGGATACCCCTTGATGATTTACACGTTTAAATAGTTCTTCAAAAGCGATAAATTTCATAAATCTTCCTTGTTAGCTTTAGCTACTGTATCCTGTTTTATCCTCTCGACGATTTAAGCTGAAAATAAGCTACTGTCCATTAATGTAAGGGAAAATGCTTTATAATATCCTACACGTTAGATTTAAACCAAGTGTTTTACTCCTCTCGGGAACAGATAATTTATAACCCACCCAAGAGTATTAACACTTTCGCCCCAGCCCATAACTCACCCATCCTCTCAACTGCTGTTAAGATCACATCTCAACCCTCTTTAAACGGTCAGACATGTAAATTATTTCCACCCTTATCACTTAAGGCACCGATAGGTTAATTCCTACAAAAAAGGGTCCCGGAGAGGAGGGGCTGAGGGCGATTTTATCGAGCAACTAAGTGGTAAGTAAAGTGTTTGTTTGAATTAATGAACCGCATTAGTAGACATGAGGCGGTCGGGACCACCCTTGGACCAATTAATTGCGGGGACCGAGCTTGAGCAGGCGCACGCCGGCCGAGCATCTGATAGCGAAGGAATGCCTCTTCCCCGGCCCCGTGCGAGTTGTATTGGCCGAGAGTGCAGCTGAAATCTGTTAATAAAGACATTTCCCGCGACCGTGACTATCCTGCCCACATCTTGATTAGGCCTATTGTCTCGTATGGCGAAGGAGGTCGATCGTGACGCGATAATTACCGACCGATCGGACTCCTATTGCCTTTTTGAAATTGTGAAAGAGTAAATTGAGGTTACTTATTTTTTTATTGTATGTCAAAATAAATGTAAGCATTTAAAATCACTTAATATGGGTCATGGCATTTCATCATAAAACAACAAGATATTTCAAGACATTTAGTATGTCACTTATATAAAGAAATAGTGAGATTATATTTTGAAGAGAATCTTGTTATTATTTTGGTTGGCCTAAACGATCTTCTAACTAACCATTGTAGGATTATTAAATTTAAAACTACAATCAATGTAATTTAAAAAAAAGTATTGCATCGTCTTGTTTGTGTATTAAAACAACACATATCACGCTAATCGAGAAGTCATCACTTTAACTTCATAACTTCATGCCAATCGTGTTCGCTGTGTAACAAAACTGTGTCCATACAAATTTACGGGAATGTCCACATGAAAAAAACTATTCTTCTAAAAGAAGGACAACATAGAATGACAAAACAATAGCGGCACTAACCCCTACAAATAATTAGAGCCGGATGAAAAGTCGGAATGCGATAAGTAGATCGGGGAACGCTGGCCTTTTCTCTGAAGAGGCGGCAAAGTGGAAGAGATGTTTGGCAAATGGCGCTACAGCTACAACGGTGGCGAGAGCGAGAGACGTGAGCGATGGTCGTTCTTGACGTGATCGATGGAGCGGAGTGCATTCTGCATTACTGCATTGCTGCACCGGACTGACCGGCCCCGGCCCGCTCTGGCTACTGTGCAGTGGCTGCCGAGGAATTCTATTGTCTCTGGTTGCGAATCTTTTGCTTCTTTGATACAAATATTCATCTGGTTAGGGGTCACTTGACAATGAAAAGGAATGAGACGTCTTGTTGTAAATGGGGTATTTTATTCGGTGCTGTGGACAGTTTGGGTTAAAAATATTTCTCTGGAAGAGGAATGCAGAATGAATAAATTGATTTATTGTCATCTTCGTTACAAAGTGGGCAAGACTTATACATATCACACATCTATTACATATATTCCCTCCTCTGTCTTATTCGAAATTCTAATTAATGATTTAAACAAGAAATTAATGTATGCTTTTGTATTGGTAATCCTGGTAATCATCTTTTTACACTACACTGCAAACTTTTGCTTTAATCTTAAACCGGGAACTAGGTATTTAAACAACATTGCTCTGAAATCAAGATAATAGGCTAATCATGGTAAGAATGAAAGAATTTCAATAAAAACTCTACTACCCAACTATAAGATCAGTTTAACGAATCAATTAAACAAATTTAATTAATATCAACCATCTTTTGAATCCGATGAACAATACATTTCTTTTAGTACGCCTAAAACCCACAGAAGTATAAAATCTGCTACGAAATAAACATTTCAAACTCGTCCCTCGCCGTAAAAACTGATTGAACCCTTGAACGTAATGATTTCTGACAAACTGAAAAAAACAAATTAGAAAATGTGAGCGTAACGCATCAAGGGAGTGAGACAACACCGAAGCTCGCCCTGCAATAATTCAGTCGGCGTTCCTAATGACAGGGTTCAGGTTGGCAGGACTGCCTCAACAGCTGATCGATGCCGAGTCCCAGCTGATCCCATTTATCAGCTGATGTTGTCAGACACCTGCTTCGGAAGAAGCTCCACGCTCATTTCTCCAGCACAAAGGAATAGTTCACATTCAGTCTCTATTTCTTGTGGCGGCCTCTCTGTAAGGGAGTGCCACTCAGTTCTTTGTCCTTTAGGTGACTCCGTGATCGAGCGTTGCTCTCGAATTTGTTCCTCGTGTGACAGTAACTGATTGGAAGTTTAGAGTGAGTCGTTAAATGTTGCGTTTCACTAGGGCCTTTAACTAAAAAGGACTCTTTCTCGAGGTAATGATAAGTGTATTTTAATTAACTCCATCAATGTGGTGCCAGTAATATCTTACTTGTGGTAGTAATTAATATGTTTTACATTATTATATTTGTTTCAATCACAAAGGCTTTGTAATAATTAGTAGTAATTAGGATTGGAATAAAGAAGATAAGAAAGACATTACTGACGTAGAAATGAAAATTCAACTAGTTTGTTATACATAGCAGATTTGAGTTAAATTAAGAATGTTGCTATTTTTCCAAATCGATTTTTAATAACAATTTGGAATTTATCTTTAATTTAAAATCCAGAGCATTACAAACTGTACAAAATATTACATCTTTTTTTGGGTATCGTTGAAGAAACAATTGAAACTAAAAAATTTCAAAATCATGGATTTCGTTTTCTAAATCCCATCCTTATTTTATACGTTCGATACTTTGAAATTGTTAAAGTACAAAATAGTGCATTTTTTATGGTTAATATGACTGAGGGGTAGTGTGAAGGATCAGATGAGACGTAGCTTTGTCACTGACAATGACGATTAATATCAACATCATTAATTAAATAGCCCGAAGTAAAAAGTCAGTTTTTCAAAAGCTACTAGTTTTCCTCAGGATTGAACATGAAACTCTCGTTTTCAAAGGCGAGTAGGCCTACTATAATCAGAACTATACTCACCTCGACCCTTATTCAGCATTAGGTAACACTTATTTTTTTCAGTATCAAATCAAATATTGCCAATGAATGCCAAGAATACTGAAACCCGCAATATAAATAGGCTTGCTATCTCGCCGTTCCCCGGGCGGAGGTTCAGATCGGAGCGCGGGGTGAAGACAGCCTCGCGAGTACGTGGCGATCTGAGGCCGATAGCTTTGTTGTAAATTTGGCCGCTGCCTGAGGCCTCTCTAGCCTTATCACAATGATTGTGATAACGTCTAAACGGCTGCCATTCCTGCACAATGACTATATCGGCCCCGGGCCCGAAATAGTAACACTTTCTTTACTCTTTCTACTGTTTGGCTCAATTTGAAGGTTATGTTAGATTTGAGCGATCAGAAGGCTCACCAAGTAAAGTTATGTTGTCTTGTTGAGAAAACGGTTGCTCGTTTCTATTCATGTGTATACATTTTTACATTTTTTTAACAGAGAACGGTCCAAATTTTCTTCGCCGAAATGCTCTCAGACAGAACAGATTTTTTGTAATGAATTAAAAATGTCACAAAGTAAATTAAAAAAGAACACTATTGCAAAACTTGCAAAAAAAAAAAATAATTCCTACAATTATCAGCTTGCTACATTACTATGTTCTAATTAGTTTTGTGGGATTGTCTCAAAATAGTAACGTGATTGAGACGACGATTAGGTCCATTGGGTGAGGAAGGCTGGAGGGTCTGGATGTTTTGATGGGTGACATCCTAATTCATAAATGTTCGACATAATGAATACTTAAATTTTTACAATGTTCTTTCGAATTAAAGTTGATCGTAGATTAAGTAAAGTGTACATCGAGCTATTTTATTCAGCCATTCAGGCTTCAAGGCACTCGTAATTGGATGAACTAATATTAAACCATATCACAAGTGTATTGAAAGTCGTTTTCATAATGATTGGCCAACCTGCACTTTTGACTTTTTCTTTTTTTTTAAGGATCAACTATGTGTTTCTATATGTTACACAATTGGTCATATTTTCATAACACATACATTCTCGTTAAAAAAAGACTTTATCTTAGATAAACCTTAAGCAAAACTTGCTTATGCATTTTTTTGACTTCTGAATTCCAAACCAAAAATTGTTTCTATGTACCCACAATTTTTAAAGGTTTGATTTCGGACCTTGTTGCCATTTGTCATTGGGTTATTACATGATGATGTTTTCTAACATCTGGTCGATGTTAGATATTAACAAGACTGGGGTTCGGACCGTTCCCCATCAAAACGTAAAAAATGTCACTGGCGTATATACACACAAAATAAAATAAAATTTTCAGCTTGATTTTTAATTTAATCATAGTTTTTTTCCTTAAAAAATTTCGAATAGACACAACTTTTACTTTCACTCAATCAATGTTCATGCACAGGTAGACAATAGTGCAAAAATTCTGTTTAATTCGTCATTATCTGCTCCAAATCGTCCACTCGTAAAAGTTTTTGCAAATGTAGGCCTAAACAGTCTGAAACAATTGTTTTTCCACCGCTGACTTGCTCTAACATGGGAACCGTTTCCGGTGTGCTGACGTCATCGTGGCCGAGCTTCAATTTGGGAATGACCATCTTATTAATTAACATCTTGGGGTCAATGAAAGCTCGATTGGCGCCGGCGACCTTCAACTGGTGATAAGACAATTTATGTTGCCAGATAATGCGTGGCCACGGTCGAGTAAGGGACCATTGAAACTCTTATCGGAGAACAATGTGAGAACAAGTTTTAGTTGATAATATTCGTCAGTAAATCATCTATAAATTATTTTTAACAATGTGCTATCAAGCTTCATTATCTAAAACACTGTATGCCTACAATTTTTATGAATTTTGAAATGGCATAACATTCTTAAATTTACGTAGACAACTAACTTTCTGCCTTGTTGTATAATTGCAAAATTTAGTATCTATTTTTGAAGTTACAATAGTATAAAACAATTGATACCAAAATTTTTGTATTAAATTTCGTGTTTGATTGTTTATGTTGTTTTTCGTTTGAACATTTTTTAAAATAATGATTTACCATAGAGTCTATTTTTTAAACAGTACCAGGGGGACCGAGCTTAAGCTCGGTAAAATTATTACTTTCGTTTCTCACACAAAGCTCGTTCGCTCCGCTCACTCGCTAGGCGGAGGGTTTGCTGCACATTGGTAGGATTTTCCTAAAACCACAGGTTAAAGATGTAACACATTGGTTTATTTTATCTACAGTTATCAGCTGATTTTTGTTCAATTTTAAAATCTCCAAAAGGATAACATGGGATCTTTGAAGGGCTCTAGCGCGAAAACCGGATTTTTCCCAGCCATGGGACCAGCTCCAATCGATTTCTGGTGGCCAAAACCCCCATATTCAATAAAAAAATCAAAAACCCTTGGAGCGAAAAAAAACTTGCCCGTACAACCGGAGCTTGTTTTAGAGTATAAGATTGCAGGCTGTTGTCCTTGAATGGTTATACATTTTTATCCCATTACTTTGTAGTTGCTGTTTCCTCCAGTATCTAATGAAATTAATAGAATCTTATGTTAGTCAATTTTCCTATTTTACCACTCGATTGTGTTTACAATTCAACTGATCCGACTAACCGTAGTATACCGAGTGACCCACCCCCCCTGCCATCACCCCACCGCACCAGGGCGGTAGCGCCCTGACCAGATGTTCTGCTCCTAACCTCTCATTACCACAATTTACTACCCAAGCCTAATTGTTCTCCGCGAACCTTCCTGATCTCCGATCATGTCAGAAAATAATCTTCTCGTCATACCTTCCTTAGTAATTTTCTTCCGATTTGGGTGAATTATTGGATTCTCGAGCCGGTCTTGGCTTAAACGCCTAAAGATTTACTCCCTCTAATTTTGCCTTGCCTAAATTAATTTTCGAAGACACATTTTAAGTGGTGTAAGGCAGTTCTGATAGAATATCTATTAATAATTTAAAATACACTTTATTGAAACATAGATAAACGTTTACTTTAAACATTTTGATTTGATATTTTGTTCATAGATTTTTTATATTATATTTTGCAACTCCACGTTTCCATTGTGATTATTTACACTGCTAAACAATGGTGCTTAATATATCTTTTTAAACCACTCAACCAAAAATCTTAGACGAGTAGTAGTCCAGCAGATTCGTAGGAAAATTGTGCGTTTAATAGAGATCTAAAATTTTGAACACAGTACTATGTAAACAAAGGCTTACATTTTTATAGGAGGCCATCCTAGATTTTTCATATTCGGGGTTTTATAGGGTTTCAAATGGTATTTTCACATCTATTACCATTTATTTTTATTACCTAATTTTTAATTACTAATTTTAAAAGGGTTTGGAAAATAAACAATCAAGTATTTTGAAACGTTAAATCATCTTCAGTGATTGCAAAGAAAATAAAAACAAATAATCCGATTTCATTCCATATATAGATATTTAATCCAATGTGATATATCGATCGTTTAGATAGTTTTTCGTTCTATTGTAAGGCATGCTTCATATTAATTATAAATACTAGTGAATAAAAAATGATCGTTGTATCGCATTAACTCAAATATCGATAAATTATATTTATTTTCTTTTTGAATTTTCTATGCAATTACTCAGGATAAATTAACGGTTGAAAATACTAAAAAATATATTTTACGAGCTCTTGTAAGATTTGTAATAAAACAAATTATGTAGTTCAAAATATACTAATGGTAAACAAATAGGAAAACTCCATTTGAAACCCCGTGTATGGCCTACTATCTAAATTTATGCCTTTGAATATGTAGTATTTGAGTTCCAAATTTCAGATCTCTATCACCAAATTCACAATGATCTCAATAATACCACATATCTGCCTTACTATAATAATTCACACTGTTAATATAAAAATAACCTAGAATCATTTAAGAGTTAAATTAGATAGAAGTTTTCAAATATTAAGTCTAACACTATGATACTAAGAGTAAAAATGTCAAATGTTTAAGCACAATTTTATCTCCTACAAAGGTAAAATAGAAGGTCACAAATTTATTCAATCCTATACCCATACAAACGATTTTATTTCTTTATATTTATTTCGTAAAGCGTACACAGGAGATCCATAAAGAATTTAAAGTCAGCCAATTGATAAACAATTAAATTATGATAAATTTTTATCCGTTATCTCTATTACTCATATAGTCACTGTTTTTGTTCTATTACACATTTCCGAAACAAAAAACACAATTGCAACGTTAAAATTAATCGGAACCAAACAAGTCAAGTTGATAATACTGACTCACATTTTTTCATACACTCCATGAGCCAATTTTCAGTTTTCGACAATTATGTAATTTTATTTCTGTTCACACATATGCATGGACAACTACGGTCCACTCAGATTGTTTAAAAATTATTCTTTAATAACTAAATGAAGAATAAATATACCCGCAAATTGAAAACAAGAGCGGAAGTGTCAATCCCGGTGGTCGTGCGGCGCGGGCGATGTTTCCCAACAGTTGACTATTAGTTTCAATAAGCCGGCCTTGTCGGTCACTGTTACAACTATTAATAACACTCGGAGCTGTGGAATTGCTTGTCAACACCACTGACAGTTGGAACAAGTCGCAAACCGTTACACCGTCACAACTGTCGTGGTAAGGAACTGTGACAAAAAGGAAACTGTTATTGTCGTCGTATTTATATCGCTGATGACGACTATCAGAATGTAAAAAAATAGAGAAAACCTCGTTGATGTTAACAAATGAAAGATGTTGAAGTGAAAAAATATATCTTTTAAGATGTAAAAAAAGGAAATTCCTATGGATTTTGCTGTAAATTGCAACAATTGTTCTGTTTTCTCAAGTTTGTAAGGTTACCAACATATGTTCAGGGTGAACTCAGGAGAAAGCACAGTAATAAACTCTTGTGCTCTGAATTTGAAACCCCTACCCCGTTAACAGAGTTAAAACTGATAGATTCAAACCCACCACTTACAATCTTTCCGTGGTAGAGCTTAATCCTTGGACTTGTAGGAGATATTATCGCCGAAGCAGAGAGTCTCTTATCACCGAAGCAGGGAGTCTCTTATCACCGAAGCAGGGAGTCTCTTATCACCACAGCAGGGAGTCTCTTATCACAAAGCAGGGAATCTCTTATCACCGAAGCAGGGAGTCTCTTATCACCAAAGCAGGCAAAACTCTTCCGTCCGCCGGGCTAGAGGACAGTATACGCACAGTATACATCACAAAGAAGTCAATTTTCTCAACTTACTCAAGGTCAACTTCAGGGAGTGAAATTTGGAATATACGCGACCAGATATTTGTCCAGAGTTTTAAAATCTTCTACTAAAGGGAATACTACTAAAAATACCATTAATTTGTGTTATTGGCATTTAAAATTATAATGAATATTATTAACAATATAGTTTTGATTGAAAGCATTTTTTTTACATAAACGTTACACGATATGTGAAGCTATTAACGTTTACGTCGCTGGTGAAAAACCACACATTTCATATATCTTTAACAATTGATACCCAATTTACCTTAGCGAGACACTAGTCTATATTTCCATTCAAGTAAATGTTACACCAGGAATATAAACATCAAAGCAATGTCTCATGTGGATGTCAAAACATGATAGCTGCAGTCATTGTGTAGCGATATTTTTTATTATTACTAGCCCATTTGATTTATAGATTTATGTCGACCAAGGTAGTAATTTTATGTTTTATTACATAGTCAATATCAATACGGTATCACAAAATAATGCACGATAGAATTTTAAAATATTTGTCTTGCCATACATTATGTAGACTCTAATCCCAGCAGAATATATACATATTTTGTATTACAAATTCTAACTCTATATTTAATTAAAAAAAACAAAAAAAAAACGACAAATACGTTATTCCTATGTGGTCTACTAACGCCATTTCACTATCGAAGCTCAATTCGTGTGGCCGGTGGGCCCGTGTGCATGGAGTAATGCTATTTATACTCGCGCCACCGCCACAGAGTAAAGCCACAATAACTGGCAGACGTGTATATAACCAGTGTCCTTGATAGTGCAGCCGCGCTTGTCATACAACGGCCTGTGCAATTCGCTTGTTGTTGCAATCACGCATTATAATTTTACCTACGCTTGGTGTGTTAAAAATTTAGTGGGTGTTTCATAATATGTAGGCATAGGATAGTAGTAATGTTTAATAACAAATAAATTACTTTAAAATATAAAGGTTACAGGATGGTATTGTAAATACATAACTCATTTTAAAAGCTTACTTAACAAATCAGGGAAAACCCCCTGGGGACATTAACAAATGGGGAACTACCCCAGTTAACTTATACAATTATTTTATAGCAAATTAATTTTGTTGTAATTTATTTCATGTAGAGTAGTATTGTGAGTAAACATCCCCTGTTTGAGTTACTCTGTTAGGGTTTTCAAATAAAACGTTTTTTCTATGTCCACTAGTAGTTTATTTCGTTACACGGGCCTAAAATGCCGTTTTGTCGACCTCGAGATCAAGAGTAGGCAAAACGTTTTTGGCCGAGTTGCAAACGATATTTTTCAACACACTATATGCAATAAATTGCAAACAATTGGAAAACTATTTTTATCCACCCATAACAAACACAACCAAACATAACCTTAACTAACTTTTAGCGAATTGCTTCCGATTTCATTGTTTATTTTCTGATTTCTGTAGATAACCACTTCACATCAGCTTCCGGTTTCCATTGGTTTCAACGACTTTAGAAGCGTGATTTTCGTTGTTACAATTGACGGTCAAAAACGATGATAATAATGTTGTATGATGAAAATTAACATTATAATACTAATATGTAAGAGGTCTCATTAATCAACTATATAGAAGACTTCAACTAAATTGTTAGTACTGAAATCAGTGGAAACCGCATTTTAGTGCTGGTTACTGGAATGTTTATTCGAGGTAACAACCTATCCTAAATAAAAGACTTGCCAAAGTCAAAGTGGATAAACGACGAATTGATGAACAAAGACATTGACATTTTCTGTTTAAAATACAGACAGAGGTGATTTTATGTATCATCGATTAATCGATATAAATCACCCATCGGAGGTTCACTGACATTGACAAGGTCGTGGGAATGTTCGCTGCTCTCTCAGCCTCATTGTCAACTAATGATTGGTGCCAATTAAAATCTTAATCAAGCCGATTCGGCCCGCTCAATATATTCTGCTCCAGCATTGTTCAAAAATTGATATTTTCAACACGCATAAATTTGGGATGGAACTGTTTTTTGAAAGAGTTAACGATGGGTAACCAAACTTGGTATAATAAGGATTTAATATGTTTGTTGAAACGTAGAGCAAGAAAAAAAAGGACATTTCATTTCCCTTCTATAGTAAACTAGATCTGTTACTGCTTTTGTTTATAAAATGCGTAAGACACTACTAATGTTTTTATTTTAATCTAGTGAGTAATAAATTACTTGTACTCATGTAATTACAATACAAGTAAAATAACAATTAATTGTAAATATTTGCAAACTCAAAACATGCGACTTATCTAAGTAATACTTTGTTTTTCTCTTCGATAGACAATATATAATGCAGTATGTTTTAGTATGATTTTGAAGTTTCTGTAATGTTTAGTGGAATTTTTAAACTGATAAAAAAAGATTTATACATCAAACTGAAACGTTTACAACATGATTCATCCCCCGAAAAAGATAATTTAAATCTGAAAACACCAAATTATCTTGTTGTTTGCATAAAAAACACCTAATTGTAACCTCACAAAACGTGTCAGTTTTAGCTGAACCAGGTTCAGAGATGAGCTTTGGCAGTCAACAATTAATTTTGACATCTTCAAGATATGTGAGTAGATTGACGAAATTCCCTCATTCCCTTCCACCGAGGTGAACTAAAAACGTTGTGGCCTCTCATTGAAAATTCGCATGAAAAATTCTATAACCAATACCTATATAAAACAAAAATAACAAAATTAATTTCTCTTACTGGAAAATTTCTCTTACATTTCATTCTTGAAATGTTCTTCAGTACCTGATCCTCATGAAGCACGATATTTAATTTTAAAATGTCAATATTTTATTTATTTTTTATATATTTTTGGTGAAATAGAGACTACTATACTTTCTTGTTCAATTTACTCTAAGCACAAATCACCCTCACCTTTACAAATCTATACTTTAAAAGGAGAACTTTTACGTTGAAGAAACTAATTTAAATTTTAGTTAGGCCGACTTTGAGTCAATCAAATCTATGAAACAGCATCGTCATCGTCCTTAAATCTAGCCTAACAACAAAGGCCTCCGACCTCGTTGTGTTTTTGCAAAATGTAATAAATAAAAGAGTTCTCGCAAATAGGGCAGCGGTGACTTGGCGATACCTTTCAGAGGGCGCATCAATCGCCCAGGCCCTGGGGCGAGCGGGGCCCTCGTGGAGGTGCGATATTGGAGCTGGACTATTGTCACTCCCATTGTCAACTTGAATATTTCATTTATTTTTTTGTTTGTAAAGAATTTAAATGAACTAAAAAGGTCACTGATCTGGTTTTTTACATACCTGATCTTCATAGCTCTTCTTTTTGGGTTTATATACATGGTAGCCTAATGCCTATCGAAAAGCTCAGATAGAAACAATTGTGGTTTATGGTATGAAATTTACAAAATACATAAGTATTTTGGTAGTTATAATTTCATGCTTGGTTAGAAAAAGGATGTAAAATAATCACTAATCAATTGAGCGTTTGATTGAATATGATGATATCAATATAAGACTAAACAATCTATATATATAATTCTGTAAGCCGAATTTCTTGAGCAAAATTGTGAGAGTTATACAAATCGCAGAAAGATGGGAGGGGTCTCAAATTAAAGGTCTCGGTCCCATACACGAGGGAAAACTATCGGCGTGTCCATAATGTTAACAGGAAATGAGAAATCACGTAAAACGTCCTCTATAAGAATAGCATGGGGATTCGAAAAACGTCTGTTTTGTGTACATTAAAACACGTGTTATGGTTTAACTTAAAAAAGAGACACAGATGATAACATTGAGTAATTCACCCCAAAAGAGAAGCAATCTATATATATAATTCTGTGAGCGAAATTTTTTGAGTAAAATTGAGAGCATTTTGCAACTTGCAGGAAGATGGTAGGGGTCTCGAATTAACGGTCTCAGTCCCATGCATGAGGGAAAATTATATGCGTATCCATAAAGTTACAAGGAAATAAGAAATAGCTTATAAAGTCCTCCATAAGAATAGCTCGGGGATTCGAAAACAGTCTGCTTTGTGTACATTAAAACTTATGATTTTATTTTAAAATGAGGTTTAAGGCTTTGAGCAACAAAAATTTCTATTAGGAGCGTTACCAACCCAACAACTAATAAAAATACAACTAATAAACTAATAAAAATGGACTGCGTTTTTTTACTGTTATGTTATAATTAAAAAGTAAAAAACTGAGCCTGTATGCGAATTATGAAACAAATTCTGTTCGTGATGGGGACGCAATGGGCGATGAATTTTGGTTTGAGAAACGCCTATCTTATTTACATTGAACCAGGTTTTGGTTTTACTTTATGACGAAAAATATCAAATGATCATATTGAGTGACTTAATTAATTAATGATGCATTAATTGAAACTTAAAGTATATCAGTCAACGAAAGGTTGGTATTCTGTTAGCTGAACTATCTCAGAAACCATTTCGTCATTTCATAGATTGTAGAGTTATAGGAGAGAGTTAAAATAAAAGTCGTTTGTCCTACATGGAAAAATGTAGCAGGGTAAAAACTTTATAACAAAATCGGAAAGAAGATATTAAGAAAGATATTTAAGAAAGATTATCTTCTGAAATGTTCTCCTAAGAAATTCTCCATGTATGGTGATTTAAAAAAAAACTGCTTTGTTTTCACAAAATCATGAATTTTGATTTGGAGGGACAGATATTAACAGTGAGTGAAAATGATCTATTTTGAGCGGCTGTGTTCAAACTTGGTGAAGAAAAAATTAAAAATCTGACAGGAGCTAAAATCCATTTAATTTTAGGACAAACAAGACAGTGAAGTAGATATGATACCAAATATTGAAAGTTAATTGACTCTAGAATGGGTGCTGAACATCCGTCATGTTTTTTTTTCTCATTCCCAATTTTCTATGTTATAATAAAAAGCCGCCATAGCTTAAAGGGACTATGATTTCTTGCAATTTCATAGATCGATATAAGTTAAACAACAGACAGAATGAAGCATTTACAAACGGGTGGCCTAATAGCACAGGATTGTAAAGAGTGCTTTGGGGGCGAATAGCCTGTTCAAACGGTATTGTTAAAATAAATTAAAATAAAATTTTCTGGAAACTTTCATAGTTAAGAATTGGTGCCACTTTGGTTCATGCTATTTTAATTTTATGATTAGGGGCTTTTGCTCCTATGAGCCACTAGTAATTAATAATATCCTTACTAAATATTATAAATGTGAATGTCTGGATCTTTGTGAAGCTTTCACGCGAAAACTACTCAACCGATCATCGTGAAACTTTGTACATATGTTTTTGGAGGCATCCGAAGTAACCTAGGATATTTAGTATTTAAAAAAAAATATTTTTACGAAACATAAGCAATTTTTAATTGTAAATGAATATTAAAATTTATCTGTTGCTAAGAAACAAATTCAATGTAAAATTCCAACTTTAGGTACTCCCACCAAGTTTTTATATATAGAGTAAGCGTATCGAACGAGCTAATAACGGAGCGCGGCGAGTGAGCATTAATGAACGAGCTAAACCTGACGGCGAGCAACGGGAGCGAAGCCGCCGGGAAAGTTAGTCAATGTATAAATTCCATAAGCAGGTAGAAATACCTAAAATATAACTGCTTAAGACAACCGAAGAGTATGCGTCACCGTAAGGTTATGGCCAGCCTTGAGGCAAGGTTGGGGAAGAATAGTCGTAAAACTAAACACCAGGATCGCTTCCTAATGTTAAGGTATTGTAAGATGTCTGGGTTTATAACTGAGACTGTTTATAGACCTATATCATTGTAATGACTCCAGTAAATTGAGTTTCCTGTTTGCTTTTCTTGTCGTACGGTTTTGGTATTCCCTAAATTTTGTATCCTTTTTTTGGCTTATGAAGTATTTCAACTAAGGGGAAAATTTCGTGAAACATACCAAACAAAATCAACTAATTAGATGATGATTCAAGCTGTTAGCGTGAAGATTTGAAACCACATATTAACGGTTACCCTTCGCTTACCTACCATCAAACAGATGTTTTCTTTTGTAATAAATGTAATATGTAATTGATTATTTTTTACAGAAAAACATTACGACTGCATAAAAAACAAGTAGAAACTCGATAGTTCGACTCTCAATAGTTCGACACTCCTTATAGTTCGACAGGGTCCATGACAACTTAACATGTCAATAACAACCGATAGTGTCCATGTTGGAGACTGACAAATGTGAAAGTAAACAAATTTGTGAATAATGTGAATATTTGTCATTTTAAAGTTTAATTAAGTTATGGTTTCATTAAAATTTAGTATTTCCTTAATTAAAATCATGGTTTTTATACTCCCATACCTTTCTAACGGTGTGCGCGGATTTCTCCTACGATGCACACGAGCTAAGAAAAAAGGAGGAAAAGAAACATGCTTGCCTATATAGATTATTTTTACAGAAAAACATTACGACTGCATTAAAAACAATAAATATAATAATTTAACTATATAGGGTTTAGTTAAATTACTTCAAACTGTAATTTCATGCACTTCAGCGGTCAAAATACTCAAGACGAGTGATAAAAATGTTTACTCCCTACCCAGAACATTTTTCTCATATGGACTCCCCATATGTTCCTTTCCCTTGTAGATTCAAGACCATTGCCATATTGAAATGTCACAACAAGCGCAAGGAAGTGTTTCACTTTACCTGCTGTGAACCAACCTTTACCGTGTCAAGGACAGGTCCCCATGTGTTCAACAAGAGGTAACTAACTTCCTCATTACGTTATTCATTGGTGAAGGACATCATAATAAATAGATATGAACTTGTACATTGGTTATGCTCATTGTAAATGGCAACAAAAAATGTCCTGTTACAAATATAAATATTTTCTTTCCACCATTAGAATTAGGAGTCGGTAATATCATATTCAAGGAAGTTGAGGAGTTTTCAATTATAGTAAGAAAATTTGGTTTGATGATGCTTTTGATAGCTGTAGAGTTAACCCAAACATTATTAAAATATTTTAAGCTTTTAGTTCTTTAGTCTCTGTATACTGTAACATATTAGAATCTAGAAGCTATTTTTACACTAGGTTGTTATCTTAGTGTTGACATGAAACGCGAAAGTCAGGGTTACCAATACGCGTGATTATAATTCCCGAGTCAGGGCTGCCAAGATTCCCGCGCTATAATTCCCGCCAAGGTGTCGGTACACGGCTATCCTGCAGCTTTGATAGCCGTATTAGACCTTATGCAGCAGTGGATTTCCCACTTGGCAGTCTACCACGACTGCTACACACTAGGTTACGTTCAATGTCAAAACACCCTGGATAGGATATTCTCGTGCTTGCATCTACTTATAATTGTTAACTCTGGTAAACTTGGAAGTTGATTAACACGATAAGAGTTTCCTTATTTTGAGCCTTTTAAGGAAATTCATTATCTTAAGGAAGTCTACCACTAATGTAATTTTACCGTGATTATTGTCACGTAATACAAATTAAATTTTACTTGAACAATCTTTTAAGAAAATTAAAAACCCCATCGAAAATTACACATACAATTTTTAGCTGTTCGAAACTTTTATTGTCACCTTTACTATCAACAGTAATCTTAACACCGCCATTACACATGTGTTCAACAAAGTGTATTTTATAACTCTGCACTGGCGATTCAAGAGGAATACACTGTGATCACGAAACACACTCATTGCCGAAAGCAAAACAAGATATAAACCTGAAGAATAATCAGCGACAACATTAAATCAAAATGAAAAATTAAGTTGTCAGAGTGTGGAAAATATTATAAATATCTGCATATTTACATAAATGTCGGTACTGATTCAGACGTTCTATCTAGGTAAGAATTTCTAACAACCGATTCAAATGTCACAGTTTCTGTTACACATTTCTACCACAGTTGAAATCATTACTGTACTGATTCTGTTTGAGTTCCTGAAAACCTATTTAATTGTCACCGTTCCACTGCTGATTAATCGGAGAACGGTTCCTCACAGCTGATTCAAATCATAACAATGTATCCCACGGTTCCACTGTTTAATTCATACTAGAGATCGCCTCCTGATCTAAATTCGATCAAAATTTCTGTTGATCTGGACCCAATAAGCTTAAAAACATTTTATAACTGAAATGTTTGTTCTTCTAGTTTTACTAGCAGTTGTTTTTACAACAGCTGTCT
The DNA here is from genome assembly GCA_030545055.2 of Neoaliturus tenellus. Lineage (NCBI taxonomy): Eukaryota > Metazoa > Arthropoda > Insecta > Hemiptera > Cicadellidae > Neoaliturus > Neoaliturus tenellus. Next base: position 312,017,333 of record CM061531.1, on the reverse strand, counting down.
AATGATTCAATCAATTCTCCTTCCTCCATAAGATTAACATTGGAACTTTGAAAGCCTGTGGGGCGTAGCCCTGTCCGATGTGAATTAGAATGTGATTCTGCTATCTACAGGATTATACCTTTCTAACGGTTTGCTTGGATTTCTCCTACGATGCACACGAGCTGAGAAAAAAAAGGAGGAAACGAAACATGCTTGCCTATTAATAGTCGATATAGATAGTTGCGGTAACAGTTCCTGCCAACCGATTCCAATGTCGCAACAGTTCCTCATATGCAGTTGCAACGCTGAGTCACAGGTTGCATGTCTTTGTTACCTTGTGTTCATAAACGCCATCAATATTCCAGTGACAGCCCGTGGCCGGGAGCGCTGGAAGGCTGAGCATTCGCGCACTTCCTATCTCCATCTTAATGGACCGTAACTCTCATCGACAAAGATATCTCCCCAGGATCTCCTCTGTCACACGTACCTCGACGCTATTTCAGCTTTATACCCCAGTGTTGCAATTCCCATACAGGTGTGGGTAGATGCTATCTTTCTCTCATTCACAGTAAATTGACCTCTGGGGTCGATCCTTGATCCCCACTAATGTTCCTCATTTGACAAGTCGATGTAAGGTCTATAGTTGCAGGTCGAAATCTTCCTGTGACAGGTTGAAAAGTTGTCTGCATCTAGAAAGCTCTTCCGCTGTAGCTAATGGAGTGGTTGACTCTTCTAGTGGACACTCAGATATCGTATTTGTGCAATAAATAATATAGTGCAAATAAATAATCCATTACCCGTACTATATACATAATGAAGCTGTAGATACTCAAATTAGCGCGTCGTCAACTAACGCCCTCTATATTAATTGCCTCGCCGCGCCGGAAGTCCTTGTCGGAGCCTTGGCGACTAGTTGAATTGAGTCACTTCTCAATTTGCATAATTAGTAATGTCTTTATGACTAGACATAAATTTGTCTAGTTCCATTTCGCGCGCGCGTGCATCCGCCGAGACAGGCTAGGCTAATGAAGTGTGGCAGCTACACCCGACCTAGCAAGTAAAGGGAAAATACAGTTTTAATTTAACTGATTAGAAAAATACTTAAAGTTGAAGAATGGTATTTTTTACATATTTTTTTCATAGATTTCTGTAGATAAATCCGTCGACGTTAGAACAAGTCTTAATGGTACAGTGGTATCATGCTAATGTATCACTTCTCAGAAGTAATTTTAGTTGTGATAGCACCATTATTCCGCAAGCCAATGGTAACTGGGTCTAGAATATACCCTGCCGAAGATTAATGTAGCGACCTCAGGATTGTTGAATTTAGCACTATAACCACAGCTACCAGTGTAAATTGGAAAGGATTTTATGATGTCTGATTATTTATCACTTCTAAAATCAATCTGTTCAACTGATAAAGAATAACTATTTATAATGGTAGTTTTCATCACTAGGAGCAAAAGTGACTCTTTTTGGTGCGCAATTTTATTTTCAAAAACGAGGCCCAGCCGAGTTTTTAAAAACTACTTAGCACCAAAAAGACTCTTTTGCTCCGAGTAATGAGCAACGTTTTTTATCATAATGCAGAATGACACATTTATACGTTAAAATATTACTATAAAGTTATATTTGCGAGGTTATATTTACAAAGTAAGTGTTATACAGTGTTTAGGCCTACATTTCTGTTACTATTCAGTGTATACATTTCTGTCATTATAACAATGCTTTTTATAAAGTCCTAATTCCACACTTCTTCATAGAAAATAACACTTAGCAAACAGCACACTTTTCAGTCCTAGGCTAAAAAAGAAACATTTTGGTACTATTGATAAAAAAACATTCTGATTTTGTGCAGAATTATAAACACGTAGACAATTCAAACTCATAGTGAAGTAAAATAATCGTTACATTCTTAAAATTTTGTTACAAAATCGTTTGATACAATTTTACAAGATATATCATATTATTTAAAGCTAAACCTTTTACGACTTGTCATATTGAGTATAAAACTAATTCATAAATCGATTATCAGACCGTGTTTACAATTTAACTTTAAAATATCCCTCAACACACATGGCATTTATTACAAATTCAAAAAATTAACACAAACCTTACGTAATCTAAGTATAAACTGCCGTTTAGTAGGTTGTTCTCACGGAAGCTGGTGCTACTAATGAAGCATGTACTGCGAGCAGATTACACTGATAAGGGACACACGATCGCCGCGCCATCTGCAGACAACCGACGACATCATCAGCCGGTTAGTTACCGCCGCATGTGAACCAGCCCTTGACCTGCCGCGAGGCTGATTCACAGATAGTGTGTGTTCGCTTCCGTGTGGTAGTTTATTGGAAGGCTCTTGTTGACATTTCAATAACCACAGGTAATGTGTCTTTAGAACAGATAATACAAAACGCATTGCTATTTGCAAGATAATATTGTATTTAAAACTTACTGCTTATTTTTTGTCAGCTCATTGTTCTGTCTCAACATCGTATACATTTTTATGTGGGTTCAATATTTGAAATTTAAGTATTGTTTTGTATTGATGATGGAATAATTTAAGAAGTAATTAATATAAGACATACAACATTGAAGTGAGCACGAAAGTCACACAAGGTCTACTTTATATTCCATTATATATACTACCAACGATCATCCAAGTAAAAATGTTTAATTCACTGGCCGAATCATTTTGCATAGTATACTGGTAGGTAGAGTGTTTTAACAGCCGGACTAATAATGACTTTGAATTACGAAACCTAACATTGCCAACTTAATTTCAATGCACAAGATGCTCAATACTTTTTGTATATTTATTGCATTCAACTACAACCCATTTATATAAATTGTATATTTTATTTTTGTTTAAATTGATTACAATTTTTACAAAATACTACTTTCCTCAATTATTATGTTTTTTTTTATGAAAAAAGATATTTCCTTGGATGCCATTCATCAATGAAGTAGAAGTAAAATTGATTTTTCACATCTGGGGCTAGTTCAAAAAACACATCTTCGTACCAAATCAACTTTAACAGAAACATAACAACCTTGTATAGAGGCGGTAGTTGACCACTGGCAGGGTCGGTTGCCGAAGTGACGTCACTGCAGGTGATAGACGCTTGTTTATCGTCGATGAACAGCCACCCTGTATAACAACCTTGTGTAGAGGCGGTAGTTGACCACTGGCAGGGTCGGTTGCCGAAGTGATTTCACTGCAGGTGATAGACGCTTGTTTATCGTCTATGTACATCCACCCTGTATAACAACCTTATGTAGAGGCAGTAGTTGACCACTGACAGGGTCGGTTGCCGAAGTGACGTCACTGCAGGTGATAGACGCTTGTTTATCGTCGATGAACAGCCACCCTGTATAACAACCTTGTATAGAGGCGGTAGTTGACCACTGACAGGGTCGGTTGCCGAAGTGATTTCACTGCAGGTGATAGACGCTTGTTTATCGTCTATGTACATCCACCCTGTATAACAACCTTGTGTAGAGGCGGTAGTTGACCACTGACAGAGTCAGTTGCCGAAGTGACGTCACTGCAGGTGATAGACGCTTGTTTATCGTCGATGAACAGCCACCCTGTATAACAACCTTGTGTAGAGGCGTTAGTTGACCACTGACAGGGTCGGTTGCCGAAGTGACGTCACTGCAGGTGATAGACGCTTGTTTATCGTCTATGTACATCCACCCTGTATAACAACCTTGTGTAGAGGCGGTAGTTGACCACTGACAGGGTCGGTTGCCGAAGTGACGTCACTGCAGGTGATTGACGCTTGTTTATCGTCTATGTACATCCACCCTGTATAACAACCTTGTGTAGAGGCGGTAGTTGACCACTGGCAGGGTCGGTTGCCGAAGTGACGTCACTGCAGGTGATAGACGCTTGTCTATCGTCGATGAACAGCCACCCTGAATAACAACCTTGTGTAGAGGCGATAGTTGACCACTGGCAGGGTCGGTTGCCGAAGTGACGTCACTGCAGGTGATAGACGCTTGTTTATCGTCTATGTACATCCACCCTGTATAACAACCTTGTGTAGAGGCGGTAGTTGACCACTGGCAGGGTCGGTTGCCGAAGTGACGTCACTGCAGGTGATAGACGCTTGTCTATCGTCGATGAACAGCCACCCTGTATAACAACCTTGTGTAGAGGCGGTAGTTGACCACTGGCAGGGTCGGTTGCCGAAGTGACGTCACTGTAGGTGATAGACGCTTGTTTATCGTCTATGAAAAGCCGCAAGCGGGAGAGTAATTAATATTCGTGCTGAGATTATAGCTTGCAGAAAGACTAATGAAACGCCCGCCTAAGCGGTGCTTAACCCCGCTCATTCTTAATTAGAATCAGCTGTTGACAGAGCGGCCCACTCACCTTGGCAGTGTGTGGTTACAAACACATTTGTGCGACGATTCATCTATGAGTGGGTTTTTGATATGATGATTGGTTCTTGAAACTATACCACGTTCAAAATTAATGAGCTGTGAAAAGACAGAATTGTATATCCTATCTCGAGGTAAATGCCCTCAACACCTTCCTGAGTTTGCCTATTTTCTTCACAATCAGATGTTAGTTTAATTTCGCCCTTGAAATTCAGGGTGGGAACAAATTGGACGAAAGGTACTGGGGAAGAGGGGGAATTAAAATAAGCGTTTCGATCGAACATTTATTTTGGATGGAGTATGAAACATAGTAAGAAGGAAGGTAGTAATCAGTAAAATTCTTAAGCTCGTAAACTATTACCCGATTTTTTAAACACTTTCTCTTAGTTTTATCTTCAGGCTCATCGCTTTTAGCTTTACGAAAATTATATCTTCAAGTCTTTTCCATTTTACAAAATTACTCTCAGTTTTAGAAAATATCCAGGTTTCCTCCATTTTATGATAACCTGGATTGAAATATTTCTCGCAAGCGTATACTTGTATCCCAGACATTAAAGAGTATCTGGCGTTAGACCTCAGCGTTGCGTTGCAAACACAATTCGAGCGGTTTAGACATCTTTTTAATACAGTTTTTATTTTTCAAGAATTCAAGTTGCAACATTTTCTTGGGTCTTCCTCTAACTCCGTCTACCAGTATCCTGCAGCAGGCCATAAGCTTGATCTCCATAGGGTTGGAAATCTCCTTTCTTGTACCTTTTCAGAATAACTATTTCAAATAACCTTGAATTTTTCTACATCGCTCGCTGAAAGGCTGATTTTGCAGCCCCTCCTCAATTTAATCCATCAGTACAACATAATTTGTAACCTTACTTCCTAATGGTTTGCACCTCTCCAGATCACTTGCTCCGCTGTTTCTACATGGCCGTATGTTTGGTGTTGCAGTTGCCGAGAGCACAGAGTCGCCGCTGGACCAGGTAGAGCTGGTGACCCCGGTCAAGACGTCGCCGCCGCCGCCACACGAGCACGACCTCCTCTACGAGCCGCCGCCCGGCCCCCAGCCTCCGGGTGAGTAGAACCTACTGCTGGAACCGCCAGGGTCTCGGGCAGATGCCTACCAGGTGTAATGATGGACCTAGCTACAATTCAACACTTGCTAACATCCCTGACACATTGATGGAAGTCTGGACATTCTAGGTTGGATATCGATTCTGTCACGATCTTGAAGGTTTCTATTGAGAAATAAAACAAATTATAAACACATTCTTTACGAGAAAAAAGGGAAATGACAGTTTGCATAAAAGAATGCATCTCTAACTAATCTAATTGGAATGTCATGAATTTCCCATAAAACTTTAGGTAACCATCCAACTAAAATTATATTGTGAGTCTTTTGACTATCAGACTTAACTTTCAGGAAACATCTATTTCCTTTCTTCTCATTGTCATTGTCAGGAACGAAACCCAGCTAATGCTAATGAATGCCAAACATTGTGACACTTTTAATGGTATTTCTTCTTGAGTTCAAGGCAAAAGTATAGTCAATTATTTGAATACAAATAAATAGGGATCTAAACACCAAAAACAAACAAGATTCTGAGTTGCTCCCTCTGCGAGATGTTAAAGGGCCGAATCATTTGCCATACACGCTTGTGATCCATGGCCATTTAAAACGTACTGAACTGCAAACAATTGCCAACCAAGTAAAGCCATCCGATTGAAATGTGTCATAATAAAGTGCAGAGTCAAAACAATATCATAACTAATTATAATCCACCTCACAAATGGATCAAAAGTAGATTTCAAATATAGACAACTTTTGTGAAAAGGTTAGTTAATTCAATTTACGCCTCTCATAAACGTCGAGTTTGATTATCCAATTAAACAACCGGACACGAGCTCTTTGCCACAATTCGAAACAGCAGATTTGCCCGGTTGGTGGGCGTGGCGGTCGTCTTGTGGTTGGGTTGGCGGGCTGCCACCACCGCTGCCACACACTGTGTGAACCCCGATTATCCGTGAAGATCACTGTGATGATGTTATCTCCGGTGTTGTGGGTGTGGGTGGTCCCTACAGGCCTTGCCACCTGTAAGGGAAACGAATGATTTGTGCGACAGGAGAACCGATATCTAAAAGATATTTGGTTGGTTTGTTGATGTGGGAATGTTCCTCTAGAATAGGATGGGATGTCAAATTCTCTTGTGCAAGGTTGGTACTAAACTATTTAAAATTTACTCTTAAAGCCTTGTTAGAGGAAATATTTAATTATTTTACCCATGAAAACGGTTCCCATTTTCGCCCCACAGTTAACATAAAGAAATTCTCAAAGCACACTTTCAAAAGACCACGACCTATCCCAAAGAAAGGGTACATAATTCACACAAGTCTAGCCAGCAATTAGTATTAATCTGAATCAGAGCTGAACAATGACGTCATAAACAATTATCAGTGGGGTGGGAGGGCAGACACATAACTCTGGGACGCGCCTGGCTCGCAACGGAGAAATATGTGGGAGAGGAGCAAGCGCGGACGTGGACAACGCAGTCGCACAATGCCGTATAAATCTCAATTACTCCGGTAGCGCCGGCCACTGCGCACTGCGCGTGTTGTGCGACGACTGATTGGCTCTACTGCGCAGGTGCTGATCAGTGATCATCGGGGAGCTGCGGCACTTGATTGAGATCTGGGAACTTTGAATAGGTGAGATGAAGAAAGACATGGGATCCGCTCAAAACTTCTGCAGCTTTAGAAGACATATCAAAATCAATGCTAGATATTGGATCTATTCTAAATTTCATATTGATAGGTCTTTAAAGGCACTGAGAGCCATTTGATTTTTCAGATAATGATTTACTATCACGTTTTCCACAATCTCTAAAAAAATCAGTAAAGTTACCGAGAATCTGAAAAGAATGGATACTAGAAATAATTGACATAGCCTATGTGTAAATTTTTTTGCAGAAAATATTGTTAAAGGATTGGCATTACTCTTCATGCAGTAATATTGATACATAATTTAAAAACAACGCAATGAGCATATTTCATGACCGGAACCGGAATAGAGCATGACCTCAGTATTTTCAATAGAACGGAAAACTTGAAACGTTTTATGTACTATAATAATATTAAATTTCAAATTATTTTTTGTTACAAATGTTATTCTTAATCTAATATATTGTAGACCATCCATATATCTAAATTAACTATTGAAACTTAAAATGATAATAATAAATAAAAATAATCATTCCTGATATCCCAAATACTCATCAACAAGGTAGAAAGTTTTCTCCAAATGAAATTATAACTTCACGAAAACTTGGTCTTTCTTAAATTGTAATATGATCCTAAAGTTTGTTAAATATGTAGTTTATGATATTAAGTCACAGTAAGGGTAAACGTTTTAGGCTCACCACCCTAAAACTGGTGACTGTTACTGGGGTTACAGTAACAGGTGTAACTGGTGATCACCCTAAAACTGGTGATCATGTATGCTCGACAGAAAGAGATTCATCAGCTTACAGTGCTCATGACTTGGAGTTTGCAAAAGGGCAAATCGTAACTGATCTTGTTAGAGCGGATAACGATCCTCTCATGTGTTACCGGCTTAACTATCAAGTATTTTGTATTCCATTACAACTGCTGCACTATTTTAACCTCTTAATCCGTTCTAATGAACATGATGAATGAAAACGCTGAGAGCTTATATGCACTTGAAGTGTTGCAGTCTTAAATACTTAACTCGTCGTATTCTGAGAGGCACTTATCCAACCATGATTAATACTTGAATAGGAAGGATTTACTTTAAGCTCTTCCAAAAATCCACTTACCAATAATCAATCCTAGTTCTTGATAACCTATTTTCCCAGTACAATTGCTTTCAATAGCTTCAGTCATAGAAATTATTTTAAAGCAGGAAAGTTTTTAACTCCTAATTTAAAAAGGAAAAATTTGTAAGTAATAAGGAATAAACGGAATAAGTTAAATGAGGTTAATTGATAGACTAAATACATATACATACAGCTTGCCTGATGTCTTGAAAAATAATAAGATTACAACTTTAGTTTGCCTAAACCATATATGTGGTCAGTAATCGCCATTTTCCATCCCACTTCATTTACTTCATTCACTAGGAAGCTTAGCGCTCATCATATTGCAGATGTTTAGATTTTTTTTTATTTCTTTATTTTTGCAAACTTAATTATTTGTGATTTCATAATTCTTTTGGAGAAAAGTATTCTTCATTGAAATTTATTATGGAAAAGGCGTACAATATTAATGAGCTTTTTGTATTAAAAATTTTTTGTGAAAGAACGTGATTTGGCTCAGCTAGTTTTGCAGTTCCTTCTGGATGAAGACCAGCCGAGCAGCTCTTCAAACGGATCAGAATCAATGGGCGGAACGACTCGTCCAAATTAAACTGGGCGTCTGTAGCACTTGTCCGCCCTAATTGGATAATGAATGAGATTTTCCAAGACATATCAAGCCCTTCTAGTTTCAATTCAATTTAAAATCCGACATATTAAATCTGCTTCAACATGTTTATCAAACTCTCTTTTACATACTACAAAAATGTTTTTAATAATAAAATATTTTTATTTATTTTATTTTAGTATTTAATTCTGGAAACTTATCGATATAAACTTTGATTGGAACGGTTCAATCTGTTGTCATTTGGCAAAATTATAGAAGATACTTCCTTTAAGTTGAACCACATTTTGAAGTTGCATAACCTTGCGATCAAATATTACCCCTTGAACTAATACTTTCACTTAGGCCAATATCGCAATGGTTTAGTCTGTCAAGGTCAAAAGAACAATCCAAAACTCATCTTGTGATTTGACAGCTCGCAGGGTCGTTTGAAGTTCTCCGCCGACAGTTCAGCCTGTCTATTATTCTATTTCAGGAGGTGAATGATTGATGGTTACAATAGAATGGGAAGTTTGTTTCTAAATTTCTTTTATGAATCAATATTAGATTAATTTAAATTACTAGGCCTACGTGTGTATAATTTGACAGTTAAAAAAATTCAATAACCCACCGACACGATGGTTTTGTTATGAAGAATGGTCCAAATCCCTGTCCGGTTACCATCCAACGTCGACCCATTGTTAGCATCATTAATTAAATCTTAAATATTAAATAGCCAGGCATCGAATCTCTAATAATGTTTGTATTACAATGTTAATTAAGGATTTAGAGACTATAACTTTCATTTTAATAAGCTCGTGACTTTTCTGAAAACCAATCCAACGAACTTAATCCCTTGTTAAAATTAAATTAAATAAAAATTAATTAAATGAAATGGTTTGTCTTTTTCATTTGAATTACTTCTTCTTATGTTTTACTTACTGCATAATCTGTTTTGAAAAAAAATATTTGTAAAGAATTGACGACTTTGAAATCTAATGACCATTTTAAAATAGATTTGACATTGTTTTCTTGTCTTCATCAGGTTTTGATTCCAATTTCATTGATTCTTCGATGCACGATTCTATAACATGTCCAAACACAAGAGCGGCTCAGACAAACCATCGTTAAGATGTAGATTGCTAGATGATGGATTACGTAGATAATTTGGAAAGAACAATGCTTCAATAGGGAGGGGCCCGGGGCCTGGCTTAACAGATTATACGTGGACCCTGGTTTGTGGGTAATGAAACATACAAGCACTGCACACTAAAGGACTGAAGCAGAGTAGCTTAATCCAAATTGATTACTGTATCACTTGACAGTAAAATCTAACTTAAAAAAGTGAAGACTCAATTATAATCAAACATTTTTATGCAGTAGAAGGTTTTTTATGAAAACCAACAGAAATTTTGTTTTCCTTAATAACAATCTAAATAACTTTAAAGAATGCTTGTTTTGAAATGAAAGAAATATCAAACTAATTCTTTAATTTCGTCAAATCTGTTTTCATTGTGAACTATAACAAACGCCTCTAGTCTCAAGACAACCGGTACTGGCTGGGTAGCTGAGTGGTTAAAGAGCTAACCTTTGAATCTGAAGGTTGCCGGTTCAATCCTGAGAAAAGTTAGTGATTTTTGATGGTTTGATCACGTTAGTGTACATATTCAATGGTTTGATACTGGACCTAGCTGCCTTTGGTCATTGGGCTATTAATTAATGATCCTGACAAATGAAACAGCTGATATTTGTCAGTAACAAAGCTACACCTCATCTGATCCATTACAAACATCACACTCACCCTTCAGTCATACTCGTCTTAAAATACGCATCACAGAGTGCGTCGGTGTTTCAAATAAAGTATCTAAAGTAAGTATTTAAAGTATCTTTTTATCTCACGGCGAGTATTTTGGAATATTGGAAAATATTAATCTTTATTTCATAACGTATTAATTAACCTACAAATTATAATTTTGTGTAATTGGCTGTGTTGGATTTAAAACAAATATATCCTATGATCTAAAAAACCAGTACCAACACATTGTTTGCTATATTCCAATGAGAACAAGACCATATCGCACCCCACATACCAACAACCCCAGAGTGCTCTGTCGTCTCCGTCATGCATCTTATAATCGGACTGGTGTTGGTAGTGCTGCCACGAGCGATGCATGAGTTATGCGGCGGCGGCATGAAGACGCATGGCTACTGTCTGCAGCCATGCTTCACATCTGGCCGATAGCGTGCAGACAACGTGGGAGTACAGACGTCTACAGACCCACGCGGGCTACAAGACATCAGATCTGGTCGATGATCTTCGGAAACAGTAGCTATATGGAACCTTGTAATGAAAAAAGCAAAGGGAAGACAAAATTTACAAGTGAATTTGGACTTGTCTCAATAATTTGAGGAGAGAAATGTAGGATGTGAATCTAAATTTTACAAGCTCTAGATAAAATAATTACCATCAAGTTCTTTCTTCACTATAGCTGGTTTTCTATATGAATATTTACGGTGGTCTAAGAATGTGATTGCTGGACTCGCCCATTCTATATCTAGGAAAATATCAGCACCAGAGTGATAAGCAAACTCTGTTACTAGGATTAAGAGTCTTTTATCACTCATAATATTTGATTGCGGAGGACTTGGGACTAGGAAAAGGGTTACGGTCTGTTGAAAGTGCAGACATTTTCTTACTCATCTTGTGTTCAATAGAAACGTGACATAGAGACCTATGCTAAAGCCACTCAGCATGAATAACCAGTAAATCAGTAAAACGTCTGCAGCTTGCATAGAGGCATGGCTAAGGTCTTCAAGTTGTTCCTTAAGTCTGGATGATAGAATGTGTGCCGGGGATGCTGAGGGGTGCATTGTAAACAAATATCTAGAGACCGTAACAAAGTTACAAAGACAGTGACAGTGAATAGACCCGTGACAGGCCTCAGATCTGATCAATAAGTGTTTTCATTCCTGCACCCAATGAAAGGTTATTTGGATGTAATTATTTTGAAAACGGGGAACTCATAAATTTTTATAAAACTAGATTTTCACCGCCACCCTTTTTAACATGTTCCCCACTGTTTTGCAGGTCGTAGAGATCAAAACCTTGTTGCATCACAACTCACACACCAATAGTTAGATGTCAAATTAAACCTATCCTTCTGATTGAAAGGGGCAAGTGTCAAAGCATTTTCCCATTAATCATTAAAACAGAAATGTTGATGCTAATCATAGAAAAACTCTTTAGTGAAAGTTGACTCTTTATTAGCTCTAATAGAGAAAGTCAGTTGATTGATGAAACCCAAGGAATAGTTTTATGGTTATGGGTGGTAATTTCGGAACTGCCCTCGTATTATGTATGTTTATGGTAGTTTTGACCGAAGGAAGTATCATAATAGAGCAGCTGACTACTATCCGTGAAATTAACTTTAAATTGAATGTTTAGAACTGCCAACGGATTGCGTTGCTACTGGACATGCCAAATCTTAAATGAACTTGGAATACTGTGAAATTTATTTATTTATTTTTGTGAATCGGCTTGATATAACGGTACATTTTTTATGGAAGCGTACTAATTTTGTATTTTTTTCAAAATTGTATGATCGAAATTAAATACACAGAGTGGAGAAAGTCTGGAAGTTGTATAATATCTTTATCATTTAATTACAACTCGAAACTCTGTAAACTCATTTTAGTCTCCAGGTCCTATGGAATCAGAAGAAAATCTGAAATGTAAACATAGCTCAAGAAGTACATAAAAAAGGCTCTATGATGGCCAAACCCGACTTTAAAAGGACATCTAAGTAAAAAATGGGAGCTGATCTAACTTGTTATTAAAATTATAATGCCAAAAACAAAAACTTCAAATAACTCGAAGGCCAATGCACTTTACCTGACGACTTCCATTAAGGACGTCCTCTAAAGGAAGTTAAAAAAAAACTCTAACTACAGTCATATGAGAAATAATATTAAAGGGCTTTGCATAGGGAGGAATTTGAAACAAAGCTACCCTCAAACATCGAGTGTATCGGGAGTTATTGCATTTTTGTTTTCGACAGTATAATATTAATGCTACGTTTGATCGCCTTCCATTTTTGATCCGGTAATTCTTTAACGGGCGTGTTCGTGGCAATGTTCTTTATCCATATAGCCCTTCTTTAATTTGGTGTGCCAATTGATTTATGCTTATATTAAAAACGTTCTTCTGTAACTGACACCTATTATCCTTTGAGTGTTTAATGTCAATAATCGATTAAGGAAGTATACTTTAAGACACTGAATCAATTTTCAAAGTTTTAGTTTTGTTACCTAAATAAAGATATTGTTTTGTTTCCAGATTCTTTTCTATTCCCATTCCATTTCCCCTACTACTTTACGCTCCAACCACCTAACCTAACCTACACTGTGTTACTGCTCTATCTCCCTTATATCGGGTGCAGCTTGCAGCTTCTGAGGCATCACTCCGGCAACTTTGTGATTGTTCTAACTCTACTTCCCTATACCAGAAGAGCCAGTCGCTGTTGAAACATCACTCCGGCACTTTTTTATTGTTCATAACTCTACTTCCTCCCACCAGGAGAGCCAGTGCCGCTGCTGAGGCTTCACTTCTTCCACTTTGTTGTTGTTTCTAACTTCTAACTCTGCTTTCTTCCACCAGGAGAGCCAGTGCCGCTGCTGAGGCTTCACTTCTTCCTCTTTATTGTTGTTTCTAACTCTGCTTTCTTCCACCAGGAGAGCCAGTGCCGCTGCTGAGGCTTCACTTCTTCCTCTTTGTTGTTGTTTCTAACTTCTAACTCTACTTTCTTCCACCAGGAGAGCCAGTGCCGCTGCTGAGGCTTCACTTCTTCCTCTTTATTATTGTTGCTAACTCTGTTTCCTTCCACCAGGAGAGCCAGTGCCGCTGCTGAGGCTTCACTTCTTCCACTTTGTTATTTTTTCTAACTCTGCTTTCTTCCACCAGGAGAGCCAGTGCTGCTGCTGAGGCTTCACTTCTTCCTCTTTATTGTTGTTTCTAACTCTGTTTCCTTCCACCAGGAGAGCCAGTGCCGCTGCTAAGGCTTCACTTCTTCCACTTTGTTGTTGTTTCTAACCCTGCTTTCTTCCACCAGGAGAGCCAGTGCCGCTGCTGAGGCATCACTCCGGCCACTTCCGCCACAAGATGGCCACCATCTGGGACCCGCACCCCCAGTACGACTTTACCGCCTTCGGACGCCACTTCCGGTTGCTCTTGGCTCACGACTCGCGCTTCGTCCTGCCAGACATCAAGGTATGGGACCTCACTGTAATGCAAGCTAATACAATTTTTTCAGCTGGATGTTTTACAATCAAGTTGACAAAACCAGCTGGAGGGTGCCCATGCCATCCACCAATGCTGACTGCTGGCTAGAACTCGAACTGAGTATATCCAATACATTCGTACTTCTTTTGCAAAAGCACATTTTAGGGCTTTCAACATAGAATCAATATACAGTAATATACATTTTTAACACCCATACTAAGAAGTTTTAGCACTTGGTTGGAATATTTTATGGTGGAAGCTTCAAAAGTACGTATTATTTTAGCATCACAAATGAAATTTATACAAATATTTGTGAGGTTTTGTAAGCACAGAGTCACAGAAAATGCGATTGGAAGCTGAATCATGAATTTGAGTTACTCCAAAACTATACCTTTGAAAACAAATCATTTACATGGCTGCACATAGGTTCCGCAGGGCTTCCCCTACCAAATCATCAAGTAGACTCTTTTAAATCACTAGTTTTGATCACCTAAACTTGGAAGATCCAAACATCAACAGCTTGACTTTTCAGTCTCCTAAATAACAATAGTTTCTTTCAGAACACTCAATTTTAACAAGTCATGGTGCAATTGTAATAATTAGCCTAAATCAGAATGTTCTCAATGCTATGCATTGTTTTAGTAATTCAGTTCAGAAATAATCCATCTCTCAAATTTCACCTAAACACCATTGTATCACAAACAAAACATTTGGAAATTGCTTAAATGTTGTTCCTTTCCAGTATGTTCATTTATGACTTCACGTATTTTAACTTCACCAATTACGAGTTACTTTAACGATTTTTTAAAACTATGATATCATTAATGTTTAAATTTCTTATAGTTTAGTTGATGTTTTATCGAATTTTACTTTTGGTAAAGTTTTATACTCAAAAGATAATACATAGAGGCAGTGCAAGCGATAAACTTACAATTAACATAGTTTATGGACTTGAATAATAAAGTCAAGTCAGTTAGCCATCTTAAAACATCTTTTTATACTAGTTCTAATCAGCTGCAAATGTCGGATTGCAAATTTAAATGAGACGTCAAAATAAGACAGTTTGAACTCGTAAAAAGATATTTTAACATATTTAATGAATCGTGAATAACGACGCCACAAAACGTAAAAAGATGAGTACAAAGAAGATTTTATGTCTGGGAGTACTTAAGGAGATTTTATGACCTGAGTCTCGGGGAGGGATAATTATTAAAATTTATGAGCTGCAAAACTCATTAGAGCGAAGGGCCATGAATTAGACATGTGTTAATCGATGGAGAGGATGCCAACATACAGACACGGTAGTTTTGGACAAATCCGAGCTTAATGATGGAAACTAATTGATAAAGAACAATGGTTTTAAATAGCGAATGTATATTTAAATAGTTTTTACTATACTTTATAGCTAAAATCCATACAAATAAAAAAACTATTAAATTTTCAAATATTGTATTTATTTTTAAAGGAACCGTCTTCGAACAGTAATTTAACTATAGTTTAATTACATCCTTTAATTAAAATAGGATGTATATTTTCCCAGATAGGAAGATTCCAAAGTTGAGTCATATCAATGTATACAGAACCAAATAAGAGGGGACATCCTTATGGGGACGTGAGAATTCCGTTCTTGAAACACAGATAGCACCAGTAAGATGTAATTTTTATCTAAGGATAATGATGATTGGTTCATTGGTTGAATGGAAATAGATGACAAAATAATTTTGCAGAGGTTTTTTATTGTTTTGATTATTTTTTTAACAAAATTGGCTCATTTTGACATTAGGAAGAGCGCTTCCCATAACAATAACAAGTAATACTAGCATCAACGCTTTATTTTCCTCTGTTTTAGCTAAAATTTTTATCATGTGATGTCCCTTCTTATTGTTTGTGTATATTGGTTACTTATTGGTTGTATTGCTGAAAAAATAAACTTTACGACATTGTACTTATTAATTGCGCATCAGTGCGCATTTTTTAATAGAAACTGAGGTAAGATTTCAGATTATAAGATAAATACCAGGTTGAAACCCACATTTTCATCTTCCGTTGTCATCTCAAAGAATATCAACATAAATTTCTCAGTTTCTAAAAACGTTGTAACGTGGTAAGAAAATTTAAAATTAATATGGCAGATTCCCAAAAAAGGAAACTGTTCTGTTGTTATGTAAGAGGGAAAAAACAGTTGACTCACCTGTTCCTTTCCTCACTTTACGAAGACTATTTCTTACCTTTGCCAAAAAATTATTATGATTTAGACACCCACGGAAAGAATTAATGTAAATCAATTGCTTAATACAAAGTTTCAGGCTTCATTTAAGGCTTTACTAAAGTTTTTTCTTTATGTAAAAGTTTGTATTCCTTAAAACCAGATATACTGCAACTTCAATAAATTATTTAGTATATTAAGAATACATCAGCGGTGACACCATATCTGGAAATAACTTCGATTCCTTAAATCACGCATAAGGAAGCGCTCAGCGGTTTGGCGACAGAAGGGAACCCTCCTCCAGAAGAGGCTACACAGCATCAACCAGTCTTGACCTTCGGACCCTCGTCAGAATAACTAATGAAGGTTTTATTTGCATTAAACACGTGCAAATTATTTCATCTCCGCGGGGTGCTAAACAGTCTTGTCGGATAGGTTACTCTTGGAAATCAATTTGACTTCATGCAGTCGTCACCTACTTGGTTTATCATAGAATGGAAACTGTATACTATGGAGGAAACAGGTTGTTTTGTAGGCTGTTTAAGAGATTTATGAAGGTATAATGAAGGAAACAGGTTCCAAACGAAAGTATCGTGCTTGAATGATTTCAAGCGACTGGTAAATCGAATCACCAATTTGACCTATTACCGATTGACCGAATTTGGATGGATCTTACTTTAGTATTTCCTTATTAAAACCATATCAAGCATCTGAACTTTGACAAAAAAAACTTTAAGTACTGAAATTTAAAAGGCAAAGGGCAGATTCCTTCAAAAAAGTTTATAAGTAGAGTTAGGAAAACGTCTATAGAACAATTCTGAGGAAAATGGAGGACGTGAATATTTTATAACAATAGTTTCGAAATACTTAACATCAAGAGCCTGTAGAGATTAGGCATGTGAAGCTGGAAGGTTAAGAAATGTAACGTGGGCGTAGGAAACAAATGACGGCCATTAACCACGGCCTAATACGGAGCGAGCTGTAAACCGCAATTTAAAAGGTAACTGTCACAAAATGGGCTTATGATAAATGACCATCAGTAGGTGGACAATCTGTTACTCCTCCAAACACGGACTTCCTTTGTTGTAGCCGTTGGGATCGGCGACGTCACTGACAGCGCGCATCACATTATACGTGAAGGTTAGGCTTGAAGGTTCTACAAGAAAAGGTTGCAAGGAATACGGTTGTAGGAAATCCATGTTTAGGAATCAAAATTAGATAATCCTTAACCATGGGAAAATTTCATATACTAAATCTACTAGCGTTGTCACGCAACTTGTAAGGTCTCAAATCAAACCTCCATACACTTTTATCTTTACCAAAGTGCTACTTTAAGTTTGTAAATTAACAAAATTTTTCGTATAAGCCACCTCGACCTTCCTCCTGGCGATAATCTTAATATTCCTTGTCATTTTCCAATACTAACCTTCATAAACGAGTCTTAGCTAAACACCTTACACTTTTATCTTTATTAAAGTGTTACTTTGAGCTTGCAAATTAACAAAAACATTTTGTATTAGCCACTTCGACCTTCCTCCTAATGATAATCTTAATATGTCTTATCATTTTCCTATATTAACCTTCATACAGAGTTCTTCCAAAATTTTCTGCTATCATATTTTATTACTTCTACTTATAAATTGATGTTTTCCACTTTTTGGACGTCTTAATACACCTATTTAACCATATTTCTTTCTAGATATTCTTTCTAAAATTCCCCGATTGATAATCCAGTCCATTACCCCAAGAGAACCTTTGCCATGAACTATCATGACCTTGACCCAACTGGGTGGTCAAACTGCCTCAACCTTTGACCACCACAAGCCTCATGCAAAGTTTACCTTTACCAGCGACTATCTCCACTTTCAAAATAACTTTTCCTTTATAAACCATCTAAACATTTTCTAACTTCCCCATTGTCATTGCACATTGTATTGGCATTGTATTGTCTACGTCATCATTTACGTAACATTCTTTTTCCCTCCATCCCACGAAGTTAAAAGGTGATATTTGCGACTGATTGACAGCCGCACATTTGCCCCCAGGTGACACACGTGTGGGAGAACACCTCCAAGTTGGAGCACCTTGGGCTCAGGCCGGACGGTTGCTTCTACACGGGGAAGGTCCAAGGAGACCCGCTGTCTTCGGTGGCCGTCAGCCTCTGTCATGGAATGGTGAGTCTCTCCTTCTTTCAAACTTTGCATGTGGTAGCGTGAGTAAATACATTGGATGCATTAGATGCATTTAGATACATTTCTCAAGACAACGACGCACTCTATGATGCTTATTTTTAGAAGAAAAAAACTAAAAATCGAGTTTGATAGTTCAGAGTTGCTGACAAAGGCCACTTGTTCTATTTTTCAGGATCATTAATTTATAGTAAAATGACTAAGGACAGCTGGAACCAGTTTCCATAACCTTTCAAAAGCTTCTAACTCTTCTCAGGATCGAACCAACAACATTTGAATGATAAGACGAACCACACAACCATTCATAAGAGCAGCTAACAGTTGTTAGTCTTAACCACATCCATCATCTATCAGTGTTTTAAAGAAACTACATTTGAATATTGACTGTAGCTTGATTAATACGAAGGTTAATTTTTAAATGAAAGGCGTACGGTAATAAAATAAATATCACCTCTCCTGTAAAGATAAACTTAAGTTCGTACAACGTCCTACACGTTTTGAAGTAAAGTAGGATATTGAGTCAAACAATCACTCTTCTACATTAAAAAGAATTGACTAAAGGTTTATAAAAGGGTTTTGTAAAAGTAATAAGGTATTAAAGTAAAGGACCTTTGTTTTGAAAAGTACGCTAAGTTTGCCTTGCCTCCATTCAATTCCAATGTTAACAGCGTGAGGATTTATCCAACAATTTAGAACTGTTCTTAACCCCGGTCAATCGATCTACCAAACATGTTTACATCACAAATTTCCACTACACACGTTTCCCCAGCCAGCGGTTCCCATTCATCGCTCCACTCCCCCGGCTCGGGCGGTGTTGACAGGCCCGGTAACTACCATAATGGTGGGGCCAAGGTCAATGTCTGGTGTGTGGTCTGGTGCGCCGTCACCGGGCAATTAGAGTCTCATCCTCGTCCTCGTGTGGCCCGTCGTCACGTGACCAGGACGGTCCTGGACAACGGGACATGGGACGGGGAAGTTGGTAGGACCCATCGTTAGTAATGAAACCCAAAAAAGAATTGAAAATTGCGAAAATTTTTCTGGATGGGAGATGAGGAGGAGGATGACACGGGATATTTTATGGTTCCATAGGAAAGAATCCAAAATTAGTTCCAAGCTTTATCATCGTTCTAGAAGTTTATCGTCGTTTGGGAGAAAGTAACACCATGATACTTCATCTCAAAATTCTCATATTTAAGATTTATCAATGTTTGAGTTGGAATGGGAGACGAGCTGTAGGCTCACCCTTGTACATCGTTTCGATGAATGATGGCGCCCGGTATCTTCTTCATCACCGAATCCTTCATTCTACCTTACCGACTTTTACCGACACTTACCGACACGTGTCGGCCGATTACCGACCTTATCACTTATTTTTAGAAACTCGCCGCTAAACTAGACAGCGCGGGAGATTTATTAGACGTGTGTTTACGGTTACCCGCGCGTCTTTCATTTCCCGCCATATTTCACCGATATGGCGGACAGGAGCGGCACAGCTGAAATATGGCGGGTAAATCAACGCCTGGCCGATCTCGCGTGGAGTGGAGATAAACCAAAGACGATAGTTCTTTTAGCGGACCATGGTCATAATTAATTGGAACATGTGTTTCTAATTTTTTTATAATCCAATCTGAATGTCAGTCCTATACAAAACCAGAAGTGATTCAAGTCTTGCCATGATCTTCAAAGGAGTTTAGATTTTAAAATAGCACAGATTTAGGCTACTAAAAATGTTATAGTTTATGTTTATTAATTTCCCTGTATGGAATTAATAAAAAACTATGTGTTAAAAATAATATGATTCACTAACTTATATTTAATTTTTATAGTGATACAATCATTATTGTCTCCATCATATTCACAAAAAAAATTGGATTTTTTCTTTATAATTAGAAATATAATATTTATTGACGATCTCCAAGGGTGTGTTGAACTTTTGTTTGTTCATTGGGTAAGGCTAGGACTATAAGCATACTTTTGTACGAATCAATAATAACATCATCTGTACAGATCAACTGTCGGAGAAAAAGACATCTTCATTAATACAAATGTCAGCACTTAAAACGGATGACTCATACTTCATTTTAGCAAGGAAGTATTAAATCCAAACACGTATTCAACGCACAATCGTAAAAATTTGATTGCCAAACAAGTTCCAAGAACAAACCCCCATTGTGCAGTTCAGTATACCTACAAAGAAGTGGGCTTTGATTACAAGGTTGTGCATCATTGGATGTAAATCAGTTTCCAAAAACACTTGAAGGCCATGATAAGGAAGTGTACTCTTCCTGACATATTCAAGGAAGCGTTTAGTTAGTTAGTGGACCAATCTGCCCTAAAGAACCCATTATATTTTTAATTTAACTAATTCAGTGATAAAAAAAATCAGTGGATTCTTCTTAACGCTGGACCATAGTTCTGGATTTCCAAACCTTTTCCAAAGGAATGTCATCATAATATTCTATCTATAGCTATGCAATAAGCACCAATAATGATATTACAAGTACAAAACATAATAAAGAGGCACATTGATAAACCAAATGCAAATCCATTGCTTAATGAGTACATTTAGATAGATATAGGCAAGTCACTATAGGATACAGGGTCTAGAAGGTCTAGACCGATGAGAGATCTACATTTGAGGAACATTTTTAGGGGTTAAAATAATTATTAAACTATTCGGTTGAAATTATTCGGGCATTTAAATTACTCTAAAACACTATTCGTACATCACCTGGTTCTTCCATTATGAATTTGTTAATTTGCATAACCTCAAAAGTGTTCTTAGTCACATTATGAACAATCGCATTAGCTCCAGCGGCATCGGGTGTGGCCATGTTTTAGCATGAGTGACCTAACCTATTAATTGTCGATATCTTTTAACTTTATTTTCACAATGATTTGGCAAATTTAAGTTAATCGTAGATAAAATAGTGTAAGCTTATATTACGGTTTACATTCTTTGAAATATGTAGTCATTAAAGACGTGTTTCTAACCTATAACGTCATATTTTTGTAGATTATTTTACAAACTATCCTTTCGGAATTTCTCTATTTCTTTCACTATTCCTTCACTACAACTTGATTCCCATTGCCGGGCACCCCCCCCCCCCCTCCGATCCATCGCATTAAGGTGGCGTGAATCGACCCGGAGTATTAGACTCTGAGTTATCTCCAGTTATCAATCAAGTGTTAAGATATTCCAGCCACCGGAGAGTGACCGATCAGTCCATTCACCGGACAAGATCTAATCTTCAATCTCCAGTCCATTCTTCCCCACCGAGAGTGAGAGGAAGGTCCTCTATCAAAGCTATATTATCTGGACACACGCAATCAACAAGATGAAGAGCCTGGTCTGGATGGCGAGGAGGAATGTGAACTGAGATGATCAGGGATAGACGATGAAGAATCTTCAAAAAGACTTTGCAACAATGCCGCTTGCATTCTTCATCGTTGCGAATGCAAACAACAATACGGTCAGCTATGGATGACGATGTCGCAAAGCTTTGTACTTTATCTCGTTGTCCTATCGATGTCAGGGATTGAGACTGGAACACGACGCTTGTACGCAATTTGTCACGCATTGCGTGCAATACATGCGAGTACAAGACTTAAATTGCAATTTTGCAATGGAATCGATCCCATGGCGCAAGTCTGTGGAATATTTCTATAAAGCTGTCTCGGTTGAATGGTTTATAAAAAGAGAATTTCTCTGACAGTTTTTAGTCTGGGACATTTTTGTTATGACGCCATTCAGTGAGTTTGCATTTACTGTACTATAACTTTAACGAAAGTCTAATCCAATCTTTTTATCAGGATAGTTTTGAAGTTAAAAGACAAAGGTAACCTTATGGTAAGAGGGCAGCACGAGATTATGCACAAATTAACCAAAGTTTTAATTGAATCATTAAATTTCTTAATTTCACTAATCACAGACGCAGCTAACGATCAAACTTAGCTTTTCTTTTCATTATTACAAAATGCAACGCTACTGTTCTATCGTAGAACTGGTATTATTATATTGGAATCGTGCAAGATCTAAATGGCTTTTATATTTTCCAACTTTGTCAGAAGATCAGAATGAGTCTCTAGTAAATTTTATCCTTTAAACTTCCGTATCTTGAGAATTTTCCCATTTTTTGACCTTGCACAACAATTATTTTCCTTTGCAATCTGAGACTATATTACATAAATGATCGCAGTATGGTATCCATTGACATTACCCAAATCTTAACATCAAAACCGAAACCAATTTGCCCAAGTAACCAAGTTCTCGCCCAAGTCAGCCATCTCATCTGTAGGCAAATTCTCGTCACGCCAATCAGTCCCCTTCAGGAGCCGTTACTTGTAAACAAATTTCACGCAGTAACCTCCACAGCGGCGAGCTGAGGCCTCGGGCGAACTTGGCCACTTGATTTACCTCCGCTCGTCAGTAATCGAAAAAACCGGTCCTCCAGAAATTTACCACCAATATTTGTCAGTACGGGTCTACGATCCAGGTACGAGAATTCCTCGTCCCGCACTCTTTTGGTGTACAATGTGTGTTTCATGTTGTTACATTGCACATGCACGGACTTCTTTAATTTGTCTACGTACCGGTTTTTATGAAATAAACAGAACACAAATCATAAAACAAGATAACCAGGAAGAAAATCCAAAGAGGATCGCTTATCCAAATCATATCATCATAACAAACTCTTTTATAGTAAATTATAACAATAGTTTATCTGGTATTTCTTGATAATCCACGCGCATTATTATCTAATCGAAATTTCAGATTGTTTATCAAATACGACGAAACAAATTTAAATTTAAAAAATTGCTTTACCTCTACCAGACGTATCTTTAAATTTGTTTGGTTCGTAACCAAACTACAAAATCATGATCATGCAAAAAATAACTATTTGATTACAAATTGTTTACTATTATGTTTATCGTATATATTAAATTTGACTCATAAGTTTTAATAACACATTGATATAAAAGTAACAGGGTTTTCATTGAATTTGTTTGGGTTCAACACTAAACTCTGGTATAATAACTTGCAAATAATTTTCATTGCTCAAATTAATAAATAATACTGTAAAAAAGTACTTTTTCCCCTCCAATGATTTTTTATTTATTTATTTATTTTTGTTGAATATGGGGCTTTTGGCCACGAGGAATCGATTGGAGCTGGTCCCATGTCTGGGGAAAATCCCATTTTCGTCCTTGAACCCTTCAAAGTTTCCATGTTTTCCTTATGAAGATTTTTAAATTGAACAAAAACCAGCTGACAACTGTAGATATAAACTAATGTGTTACGTCTTTAACCTTGGGAAAATTATACCAAAGTGTAGCACCATTTGGCCTGGCGAGTGAGCGAAGCGAACGAACTTTTTGTGAGAACGAAAATAATAATTTTACCGAGCTTATGCACGGTCCCACTGGTACTAAATATAAAACATATCAAATATCTATGTTTGTTTATTGTGATTCGAGTTTGAGATGAAGTTAATACTGTATTGTTTTTACTGTGCCATTACGAAAACCTTTTACTATAAATATACATTGGAATATAATAATGTAGCAAATTATCATCCAAGATATCGACGTAGTGTCGGACGATCAGCGCGTAGCGCGTGTGCTGTGCCCGACCCATTCAAGCATATAACCCACATGTTCACACCATCCGAGCAGCTCGCTCTTATCGGCTAACAAGTTGTTTAGAAAGTTACGATGTGTACATTGTACAAGTCGAGTATCTCCGCTCCGATCGACATAACTGCGTTCCGCACTCTCAATCTTGCGTCGAACGTTGAGCGATAACGATACTATACATCGTCAAAAACAACGATGGATCTATTTTATTCTTATTTATGATATGATTATTTGGCACAAATATTATCAAGATGTAAAATTTGTGAAAACTAACTTTATTTGCTAAATACAACATTTTCCTCCAGTGCCACAACGATTATAACGATTGGTGATTTTAAGTAATCAATAGAGTAATTAAGTAATTAATTGATAAAAATGTTAGATTGATTTCAATCTAAATTTTTGCTATCGAGAAATAAATATTTAAACAGAACTATGGCTTGAGCTATTGTTAGTTTTAATTTTTATTTTAATTTGACTAAAAGCTATAAAAAGTAATTAATTATATTCACTTTATAATGCACAACTTAATTTTGATTTTGCAAATGCAATTATGTAGGGAATTTTAATATAATCAATAAGGTGGGCTACCCGAACTTAATATTATGTACTCTGGACTTAAATCAAATTTGCTATAGAAATTAAGTTTTTATGTATACGCAAGTGGTTTTTTTCTTATTTTAGTTTTTAGGGTTTTGTGGTATCCAAAAATCAAACCGAGAACCGGTTATATCCTTCAGAACCGAAGTGCGAGACGTTGCAATTTTTATGAACCACTCAGAAATCAGTTTATAAACAACATATAACAATTTATTTCCACGAAGTGATTTTCACAACCATCAAACGGGTGTTTATTGACGCATGCTGCAGCCCCGCGACACTAGCGCTGCTCATCATCGGCGGCAGACCGACGAACCTCGGATGCTGACAGTTATCATTCCACTTCCGAGAATCCCGTGCCGGAAGTGTGATCTTGGTCTAGGTCGTGTCACCGACACAGTCACAGACTCTCAGTCACAATCACTACTGTCTGTGTCTGCTGTCACCACTGCTGATGCTGGCTGCTCCACATTCCGCGCGGACGCAATCTCCTCTGATAGCTTCTGCGAAAATAATTTCCTCGCGGAATTTAGAAATTGTGGAATATTCATGCAAATTCGGTTATATAAGTGGTTACAGGGTAGTAATTCTGGGAGTGTAGATAGGTAGTTGTTATTTTTGTGTACAACCTTATGCTCCGGATTCATTTTGTATGTTACTTCATAACTTTAAGTTGAGTGTATTTGTTTTTCCAACGTCATAAATCTACAAATTTTTTCCATGTAGCAAATATTACGATATGGTACTTGGTTCTCTTTGTCAGGCTCATAAAGTTAATGATAAAATTAATTATAGTTAATCATTAATTCTCATGTTTATTTCGCAGTGCGCTACAGTCAAAAATGTATTTTAATGAAATTTAGCATAATAATTGAAGTCAATAGACGATTTAACTTAAATTTAAGCCTACTATTCGTCTATATTTCAACACCCATGACTTAATTTTTGAACTTCCAAGATAAGTTGAAATAAACGACATAATTTCAACAGCTTTTGTCTACATACAGGCATTCTTGCTTGTGTATGCACCATTTCCAGTCAATGTATTGTTTTAATAATAATAAAGTGTAAGAGTAATTAAACAAAAACTAAATGCAATTTTATTGTATGTTGTTGTTTTATAGAAAAAATTAAAACTTAATATAAATTTACAATCTAAAAAAATCACATCTAGACTTTTAGGCTCTTTAAACTCTAAAACTTCAGACTCATACCCTATCTAGAAGAAATTTTACTCCCCAATGTACATCATGCACATGCATACTTCTTTCATCATGAGCCGAACACCCACCCTCCCCATCCTCGTATGAAACTTAAGAAGCCCTCGCAACCTTAATTTGACAAGCGTGCAAAGGACTTCCGGAGTTGCCATCGGCGAAGCCCCCCAGGTGCCATCGGTAGCGCCGCGGGACCGCAGACACCCGAGAACCTCCCGGCCCGGGGCTCGGCAGAAATCCGCACAACGGAGGCGGAGCCCCTGGGCAGCATTCCGGGGAGGCGGTGCCTGGAAACCGCGCGGGTGTGGGGCAGCCAGGCCGTTCATACAGCAGACAGTCCGATGTTTATAATAAATAATCACGTTGTATGTTATGTTATGCCCCACAAATAATCAGATTTTCATAGTAATTCAATATCTGAGATGAAACCTGGAGCCTTCTGGAGGAAGAAAACCCACAAAATAACAAAGATCATCAAAATTAATCATGATAAAAAGACTAGTTGTTTCCAGTCAGTAGTATCGACTTTATTTTAATATCTTTACCGAAAAAAGAAAGTTGAAGACAGCTGTTTGTTTTCATGAAATGAATGTATTAGGTAAACTTACTCAATTTTGTCTTACATTTAAAATACATGGAAACATTCAAGTCCAATGGGGCGAAGCACATTGAACTGAGGGTGACAAATTATTTCACGACTTTACAGAAAATTCCCTTTAATTTGACACCTCAGTCATCAAAATCGGTTCATAAATAAAAGAGTTTTGCTGCTCACAATAAATTCCCAACGGAATTAGTAAGATAGATGATAATAAACTCTCAAAGCAATAAAAACAAGCATGGAAAGAGAACTGATCAAAAGAAGCGAACAAACATTCAGCAAAGTGGATAAAAATACAGCCAGATCCTGTCAACGCCTAGGCAGTAAAATTAAAATTATACTTTGTGTGTGTTTGTGTTAGTACCAGGGGGACCGAGCTTAAGCTCGGTAAAATTATTACTTTCGTTCTCACACAAAGCTCGTTTGCTCTGCTCACTCGCCCTCTTCCATTTTAAAGATAAGCTCGTTCGCTTCGCCCACTCGCCAGGCTGAAGGGTGCTGCACTTTGGTATAATTGTCTTAAACTATAGGTTAAAGATGTAACACATTGGTTTATATCTACAGTTATCAGCTGATTTTTGTTCAATTAATAAAATGTCCATAAGGATAACATGGAAACTTTGAAGGGCTCTAGCGCGAAAACCGGATTTTTCCCAGCTATGGGACCAGCTCCAATCGATTCTGGTGGCCAAAATTCCCATATTCAATCAAAAAATCAAAAATCCTTGGAGTGAAAAAAAAACTTTGCCCGTACAAACGGAGCTTGTTTTAGAGTATAAGATAAAATTGTTTATCAATTCTATTAAAGGTAACATTGAAATGTATAGGCCTAAACCGTACCTTTGAATGACCTGTCACATTTTAATAAGTAAGAGAGCACAAAGAAAGCTTTTAAGAACACTAACATATTTTCCTACCCAAGATGTTCCCGTTTCCCTCCTATGACCAGCACCCCCGGCAGGGCCGTGCTCTACAGGTTTGTCACGCGTGCCGGTTTGTGGTGGGTTCACCGACCGCTCGCCTCACCGCGTGTTTGTGTTTGTTTATACGTCTAATTTGTTTACAATTGCGAGGATCTGTTTCCCTTTCCCTCCCCGGCGCCCATGACTGCATCTCCGGCGATCCCCAATACCACCTCCCCGCCGCACCGCCGCACCGCCGCACCGCCATAGCATGACCTTGCAGAGGTTACGTTTAGAGTTTTGTCGCAGACGTAAATAAAATTTAGGGTATATAAATAAATTGAATAAATATAACTTTTAATTTATTTAAATTCACTTGTAAGGGCTACTGTATCTATTACGATCAATGTTAAAATAAAACATGAGTACCCTTTTAATTTCATTTTTATTGCACAACATGTTTCGACTTTTAAGTCATTTTCAAGTGCTCATTCTACCTAACCTAATAACAAACTAATATTTTAATGACAAATCCCAGATGTTTTTTAGTTTTTCTTGATTACTTTTAATTATTGATTAAATTTATTTTATTAATTTTAATATCAGCATTTTACATTAAACTTTATTCTGAATATTATTATTTAAAGAATGTACTGTAGATGATTTTTTTATTTATTTAAACATCAAGCTACACCGCCTTCTATAAAATTCTTAGATAAACTATTTCTTATTATAATTTCTTTCCACTATCCATTCGCAAATAGTTTTGGAATGGATTTTTGAGTCAAAAGAAAAAAAAACTCCTACATTAGCCTATTTATATTTTTATATTGTTTATCAATTAAAATGTTTTTATTATTAATAAAGTCTTAAGACTTGAGTTTTATTACAATATATTTTCATTTATAAGTGTGTTTCGATTTAAAATGTAAAACTGGCCAGTTGTTGACGAAACCGTATAAAATGAAATAAGAATATAGTCGGTTTACATAGTTTTTAAATTCCTTCCTAGATAAGAAGTTTTAACGAGATTTACAAATTTACATGTTTTTATTTTTCTTATGATCTCTCTTCCATATTGTATTACTATCCTGTATTAGTCTTTATAACATTTTTACCCTTTCCCACACTTATCCCACGTACTTCAATTCTTTCCAAACAAATATCCATCCCAAACGTACACTCCGGGAGTTCAGTGCTTCCATAACTTGTCAGGCACCTCCTAGTGGCAGCAAAGTTACATTTCAAGGTCATCACTCATACGCGGCGCTATCAGCTGATCAGATAGCAGCCGATGCATGAGGTCACGTGACGCGCAACAGCTGATTTCCACCGCAACAATGCACCAGCTGATTTATCCCCGCCGGTTCCGTTTGTTAATCACGGCCATTCGATTAGTTCGGTCTAATGATCGTGATCGATGAAGTATTCTCCGAGTAGATTTATTCGTCCACTGTGTCAGGGACAAATTATCGGTAGATGGTGGTGAGTAATTTATTGATTCTAATAATGTTTTAAGACCGATGACCTTAGAGGACAAGTTGCCCTTTGTATATAAGTTCCTTCGATAAAATTGTAATTTTTTTTTATAAATAATTCAATGAGTTGCTATGACAAAAACGGTTTATTTGTGGTTTTCCCGTGATTACCTTTGCTTAAATGTCGTTTAGTTTCATTAAGTAATTGTCTTTACGTTCGTTATTTGTTGCTTTATTATTTAACGTTTCATTTAGAGTGAAGTTGAACTATTTTTAAAAACTATACCTTCTTTAAAAGACCCGGTTTCACAAATATTTAACGGATATGTTATTATAAAAAATACATTTCAGATAGTAATTAAATGCAGTTATCAAAATTCATCATCAAATTAGTTGCATATTTGAGATGTTTTGCAATACGTTATTTCAGTGCCACTATGTCTTAATTTATATATCAAATGAAATTAAATTTTTCTTGACTTAGCAAAGAATAATAAAAATATATTTTTATTCTTTAAGTTAATAATATTTCTTTTATAAAAGGAAATAGTATTACTTGTTTAATTGCTTCTTTATTTTTTTGTAAAATCGATCTACTATTCTCAAATAATAACTATGAGGATTTACACTGTAATATAAAATAGTAAAAATAATATAAGTAAATAACCCATTTTTATAACTAATATCGAACTTCATGAAAAAATAAAAATGCAAATAATAACGAAGTTCAATCCCACAACGGAACTAATGACACGAACTAAACACGTCCTTTGTTAGCCGGAGCTTTCGCCTTCATTCCCTTCACTGCAAACATGCCTAAACTTACGTAAGAGCAAAAAGCTTCCGACGAGGATGGGATTCGAACCCACGCGTGCAGAGCACATTGGATTAGCAGTCCAACGCCTTAACCACTCGGCCACCTCGTCTCCATAACAGGAAGATTCACATTTATTATTCCTCTCTTCAAAATCAGCCACTTCTGTAACAAGATTCCAAGAATTTTGAAAATTAGTCTAGCGATAAAGTCTCTGTTGAGAGAAGAACGTCAAAGAGTCGCTCTCCCGAGACTCACCCTGGCTGAAAAGAAAAAAACCTAAATTTAGGTATGAACGTGCTGTTTACACAAACCATAGAACTCAACACCTTACCACTAACCTTAAACGAAATTCAGTTCTCGACAGACGATCATACATCGACAGAAGAGTCAGCTGATTTCAGAATATTGAGCTACTCGTCGCTTCGCTGAGAAGAGAAGACAGACGATCAGCTGTTGACAATAGAATCAGCTGTTTATCTGGTCAGCTGTTGACCGGGTCACTCGCAGCTGGCCTTGTCAGATGATTCATCGGACCACACTGTCTAGCTCCATGTTGTGGCTCCAGTTTACCCTAATTCTATCACATCACATGGGTTCCGCAACATGTGCCAACGTTTTTTTTGCTCCTTTTTGCTCTAACTTGGGATATTTTGTTTCGTGTTGGACATTATCACGTCAAGAAAAGAGCATTGTTATAATCAATCAGATTTCAAAAATTGTTGGCCTATTTAAAGTTGTAAATGATAACATTTGAAGTTCTATTCTCCAATACATTGCAGTGGAAAATTCTCATACATGGGATAGGTGAAGGACAAACAAAACAAAAACTTCTCTTGCTGCAATACGTCCATAGCAATCCTTAATCAATTATAAAATTTATGTGTAAATCAGGGCGATTTTTTATTGTATGTAAATTTCTCTAATAATTGGCGAGAAACAGTCTGACGAATAAATTCAAGAAATAAAGCTGCCTACGGGACGAGAGTAGAATTTTATTTCCACAACAACAAGAAACAAATTTGCAGACGAAGCAATGAACAAGCTAAACAATTTTAAATGCAGTTTATAACCAAGAATTTCTCGGAAGTTTTACCGTTTACAGCAAAGATACTTCAGAGGCATTCAGCCAGCTGAATTCGCCGTTAGATCTTATCTTCGACTACATTTTGTTCAAACCCCATTTAATATCGTTTTATACGATTCCCCCACTTTTTCAACTACCAATTTGCATAATTCCCACATTGTAGAAATTCCGTCTACCCGTGAAATATTGCGGGGGTAGATAAGGAGCGAGCGGGGCGATTTGTTCGCCACTTGAACTAAGTGCACTCTCCCTTATCGAGCAAGGCAAACAGATAAATCAAGGGCTGTCAAAGCCAGTGTGTACTTTGATGGCAAACAAAGGGGGGCGGCCCACCCCCGGCTCTGTTGACGTTGCGGACGCGTTTGTGTCATCTCGTCGAGCGTTTACGAGATTGCGCCTCGTGACGACCTCTATGATTACGGATTTTACTTAGATTTTCATTGCGTCTATAATAATATTATCTGATTTGGAGTATCATTCATTGAAGCTATTGGGATTTTATGATGCCACTTTTTGGACATATAGATCGATTTAAAGTACTTTACAAAGATTGTGTTAAAACTTAAATCTGATAAAACTTTGTAACTAGTGATAGTAAAACTTTTATTGTTTTTTTTTGTTGGAAAAAAATATAAAATGTAAATCGTCCATATTATTAATAGATTGTTTGGGTCTACAGGCGGTTATAAAGCGTTTTGCAAAAGATGATCAGACACCTCCTGTAATGAAAACGATGGCCAATGAAATAACACAAATAGCAAGCAATGGAAGTTTTTGAATTTTAAAATTGTAATAAAAGATTTTAATGAAAAGTTAAATTGCCTGGCGTTCCCGGCTCGGTTGTACGATTGAGGTCGGGTTTGCGGCATTCATTGTGTTTTGTTAATTGAGATCTTTATATGAGGTACACATTGCCCTAATCTTACACTTAAGATTTCCTGTGACTCCTAATGGGTCGTCCCCCATTGGGGTTACAAAATCACATTGTACCACATAATGAAATCCTAATGGCCAAATATGGATGTATGAAGTTCCATTCCTCTAAGTCATCCCTTATAGAAAATATAAGAGGGGAAGTCATTAAAAGTCAATAGTGTGTGTATTTAAATGGGCCAAGAACATGGATTTGTTCTCTTTCACAATAAAATAAAATACAATATTACTCGTTATCCCCAAATCGAACATAGTGATATTATATAGGCCTATCATTGTAAAACTAAAAAACATCCTATACCTACAAACTTCAAATTTTTCCGGTTTACATAAAAACTTCAAACAAAGGAGATATATATGGGAATGTTTTACATGTGTAAAGAAGAAAATAAATTTTTTATGTGTGTGTCGATTTTTCCTCAAAACTTTAAGGTTTTTGTTATAAATGGTAATGAAAATTTTTGTAGCAAGTTTTATCGGGAACAAAATAAAAGCAACGCCCCTTCGATTGCTTTTCCTCTTCCGAAACTGTAGTTGATTTTCTAACGCAACTTTAACTGTAAAGGGGCGGAAAAGTTCAAGGGGGATTTATCGGGACTTTTGGGAAAATGCAGACCTTATCATAGTCTATCAAGTGTGAAAAATTCAGTTCCTCCGGAATTACTTACGACACAAACTTATTTTACCTTAACCGTTATTAAGTAACATAACACTCATCATTACCCCGGCACCCTCTGTACACCCTAGCTCGCGGCACCCCCAGTCCCAGGTAGAGCCGCCAATGTTTGGTCTTCTCCTTCGCCAGCAAACAAGGGCCCGTCCTCTGAATTATTGATGAGCCGCCTCCTGCCTTCTGCATCTCCCAGGGCTCGTTATACCAATCCCGCCAATTAACATTGAATGCCCACCCTTCCTTCGGCTCCAGTTTGTCCGTGTCTTCGCCTGATTAATTGGTCTTGTATAAATTTTGGATTCCATGAATTCTTCTAAATGTTTTGTTGTCTTAAAAGTTCCCTCAGAATAACTCCTGTGTTAGTCGGTATTTTCAATGAGCTGCAGACTTAAGATTACAAGGGTTTGTAGGGTTTCAATAGAGTCAAGATTTACGTTTACTTATCTTTGCACACTTTAAACCATTAAAAACACTACTTGTCAAAAATAAAACCCCGCAGTATTGTATAAAGCTTGTTTTAATCATCATCAGTATTAAGTATAATCAAAAGTTATGATCACCATGAAGGATTTGGATAGTCATGAGAGTACGCTTTCTTAAAGTTAGTTAAAATATTTGGATCTTCAATGGTGGACTCGAACTTCACCATCCATACAAACTGGACTTCCTCCTGGGACGCTTTTCAAGGTCGGAACCATTTCTTGATAGATGACCCGACCGTAGCGGTAGGTGGTATGAATCTTCCTCGGAAGCAGTGGACTATACTCAATCGTTTCCGCACTGGAGTGGGAAGATGTAATTATTGGAAGCACAAATGGGGAATGACACAAGACCAGTCATGCGACTGCGGAGCAGAGTATCAAACTATGGAACACATAGTCGAAGAGTGCCCACTGAGTGCCTTCCCCGAAGGATTGGCCGGTCTGCATAGCTCAAGTGAAGCTGGGCTGCAATGGCTTAGAAAAAGGCCTGGATTTAGCTCGATAAAGAGAGATCTATTTTTTTATTTTAGTGTTTAGATTTTTACTTATACTGACTCAGGTGCTCTGCACCGCAGAATTTATTTTATTATTCTTAAACCATGGTGGCTGGCTGAATGAGCCATACGATATATATATATATATATATATATATATATATATATATATATATTATACAAAATGAATAAATACCAGAGTACCCTTTTCAACATTTTTTATTTCACTAATACGTATTTCGACACTTAGGTCATGATCACAGTATTAAGTGTATGTAAACAAATTTAATAAACAAACTTTAACATTACATCTGATAATTTTGAATTATTTTTCTCAAATTTGGATTAGTTGGTGTTTTATTTATTTATTAGGTCTCTCTCTTATATTCTTAATTTTTTCATATATCGGATTTATTTTTTGTGTCTGCATTACATTCAGTATATTTCCTTGGTTGTTCTGAGAATTTAAATAAATATGCAGTTCTTCTTTAGCATTCATTTTTTCACCTTTCTTTTCAACGTCTAAAATTTCCAAACTTTCATTCATCTTCCCATATTCGTGATCCGATTCCAGAATGTGTTCAGCAAACATTGATCGTTGGGTTGTCAAATTGTTAGATTTAATGGCCTGGACATGTTCTTTATAACGGCATTTGAAATTTCTTCGGCATTGGATTTTTCAAATCTGTACTTCTCTTGTTTTTGACAACCACTTGATATGTTTTGAATCATTTGAAATGTATTATTTCTGGTTCTATAGCTTAGTTTAAAATTTGTGCCTTGAAAAGTTTTTCGAAGAGGTTTGTTGAGTATAGAACTATATGGGACACAAAGATATTCATTTTGTTGGACATTTGTATCTTCTTTCTTAGTTTTAGTTTTTCTTTTGATGAGTTTGTCAATTAGATTGGGTTTATATCCATTTCTTATTGCTATATCCTTTATGGTATTTTTTTCTTTTTCGTAGTCTTTTTTCTTCATTGGTACTTTTAATAATCTGTTTACCATAAAATGAAAACTTGCCATTTTGTGTTGCCATGGGTTATTTGAGTTGTTAGGTATTACTAGATCGGTCTGTGTTTCTTTTCTATAAATTTTGAATACGTGTCTATTATTTTCTTTACTGATTGTCAAATCAAGAAAATTTATTTCCTCTTTTTGAATCTCCATCGTGAATTTTAAACTGTTTGAAAGTGAATTTAAATAAGCTAAAAGATTATTGCAATCGTTTTCATCCCCTTTGATTAGGCATAGCACATCATCTACATATCTTTGCCACTATATTACATGCTTTTTCTGAGGATTTTTATCATTAATTATTTTGGTTTCTTCCAAGTTGTTTAAAAATACATCTGCCAAAAATCCGGATAGTGGCGAGCCCATTGCTAGGCCATCTTTTTGTTTGAAAAACTTGTTTTGGTATTTAAAGTAATTTTGATCTGTAACTGTTTTAGTGAGTTTCATTAAATCTTCAATTTTATTTTTTGGTATTAGGTTATTTTCTGTTAAACGTTCTTTGAGGATATTTAGAGTCTCGATGATCGGTATATTCGTATACATATTAGATATATCAAATAAAACGAATAGAGAATTTCCAGGTATTTCTATTTCTTTAATTTTCATTATTAGGTCATCTGAATTCTTCAAACTACTGTTTTCCTCTATCAGTAAGCCTTCTTTAATTTGATTATTTAAGTACTTACATGTTTTGTATGCTGGGGCTTTTTGATAATTTACCACCGGTCTCATGGGGATATGTGGTTTGTGTATCTTCGGTTGTCCTCTTAACATTGGCGCTGAAGGGTTCATTGTTTTTAGTCTTTGTTTTTACGCATTTGTTAAAGTTTTTCATTTCTCTATAACCCTGTTCATATTTTTGTTGTATTCTTGGGTTGGATCCCTTATAAGTTTTTGAAAAGAGTTTGCCTCTATGAATTCCGTTACTTTTCTGTCATATTCTTCATTTGTTATTATTACTACTGTGTTGCTTTTGTCGGCTTTTGTTATCATAGAATTATTATCGAGAAGTTTAGATGAAATTGACTTAATTATTTTAATATCTTTGAAAGATTTTTCCTTTTGTCTCTTTTGTTTTAATTCACAACTGGTTTTATTAAGTTCATGTACAAAGTTAAATCTTATGGGGTCTTGTATTTCTTTATTTTTTCCTTTTATGGCTACTTCGAGGTCAATTAATTCATCTTCTATTACTTTCGGTTTATAGTCTAAGTTGATGTTGTATTTTAATGCTTTATTTAGCATCATTGTTTCGTCTTCTTCAAATTCTATATCAGTCAAATTTTTTATCTTTGGGTAGAAACTGTAATTTGAATCTAAGTTATCAGTCTCTGGGCTTGGTTTCTGAGCTTCTATTAACTTTTTGATCTTTCTAGATTGTATTTCTTTTTTTCTTTTTATGATAGGTTTTATCCTATTGTCTATGTATTCTGAATATTTTTCAATTGAGTCTGGGTGAAATCTACTAAAATACATGAAAAATAAAGAAATACAAGACCCCATAAGATTTAACTTTGTACATGAACTTAATAAAACCAGTTGTGAATTAAAACAAAAGAGACAAAAGGAAAAATCTTTCAAAGATATTAAAATAATTAAGTCAATTTCATCTAAACTTTTCGATAATAATTCTATGATAACAAAAGCCGACAAAAGCAACACAGTAGTAATAATAACAAATGAAGAATATGACAGAAAAGTAACGGAATTCATAGAGGCAAACTCTTTTCAAAAACTTATAAGGGATCCAACCCAAGAATACAACAAAAATATGAACAGGGTTATAGAGAAATGAAAAACTTTAACAAATGCGCAAAAACAAAGACTAAAAACAATGAACCCTTCAGCGCCAATGTTAAGAGGACAACCGAAGATACACAAACCACATATCCCCATGAGACCGGTGGTAAATTATCAAAAAGCCCCAGCATACAAAACATGTAAGTACTTAAATAATCAAATTAAAGAAGGCTTACTGATAGAGGAAAACAGTAGTTTGAAGAATTCAGATGACCTAATAAAGAAAATTAAAGAAATAGAAATACCTGGAAATTCTCTATTCGTTTTATTTGATATATCTAATATGTATACGAATATACCGATCATCGAGACTCTAAATATCCTCAAAGAACGTTTAACAGAAAATAACCTAATACTAAAAAATAAAATTGAAGATTTAATGAAACTCACTAAAACAGTTACAGATCAAAATTACTTTAAATACCAAAACAAGTTTTTCAAACAAAAAGATGGCCTAGCAATGGGCTCGCCACTATCCGGATTTTTGGCAGATGTATTTTTAAACAACTTGGAAGAAACCAAAATAATTAATGATAAAAATCCTCAGAAAAAGCATGTAATATATTGGCAAAGATATGTAGATGATGTGCTATGCCTAATCAAAGGGGATGAAAACGATTGCAATAATCTTTTAGCTTATTTAAATTCACTTTCAAACAGTTTAAAATTCACGATGGAGATTCAAAAAGAGGAAATAAATTTTCTTGATTTGACAATCAGTAAAGAAAATAATAGACACGTATTCAAAATTTATAGAAAAGAAACACAGACCGATCTAGTAATACCTAACAACTCAAATAACCCATGGTAACACAAAATGGCAAGTTTCCATTTTATGGTAAACAGATTATTAAAAGTACCAATGAAGAAAAAAAGACTACGAAAAAGAAAAAAAATACCATAAAGGATATAGCAATAAGAAATGGATATAAACCCAATCTAATTGACAAACTCATCAAAATAAAAACTAAAACTAAGAAAGAAGATACAAATGTCCAACAAAATGAATATCTTTGTGTCCCATATAGTTCTATACTCAACAAACCTCTTCGAAAAACTTTTCAAGGCACAAATTTTAAACTAAGCTATAGAACCAGAAATAATACATTTCAAATGATTCAAAACATATCAAGTGGTTGTCAAAAACAAGAGAAGGACAGATTTGAAAAATCCAATGCCGAAGAAATTTCAAATGCCGTTATAAAGAACATGTCCAGGCCATTAAATCTAACAATTTGACAACCCAACGATCAATGTTTGCTGAACACATTCTGGAATCGGATCACGAATATGGGAAGATGAATGAAAGTTTGGAAATTTTAGACGTTGAAAAGAAAGGTGAAAAAATGAATGCTAAAGAAGAACTGCATATTTATTTAAATTCTCAGAACAACCAAGGAAATATACTGAATGTAATGCAGACACAAAAAATAAATCCGATATATGAAAAAATTAAGAATATAAGAGAGAGACCTAATAAATAAATAAAACACCAACTAATCCAAATTTGAGAAAAATAATTCAAAATTATCAGATGTAATGTTAAAGTTTGTTTATTAAATTTATTTACATACACTTAATACTGTGATCATGACCTAAGTGTCGAAATACGTATTAGTGAAATAAAAAATGTTGAAAAGGGTACTCTGGTATTTATTCATTTTGTATAATTTAATAGTAGCCCTAAAAAG
Organism: Neoaliturus tenellus; assembly: GCA_030545055.2. NCBI lineage: Eukaryota > Metazoa > Arthropoda > Insecta > Hemiptera > Cicadellidae > Neoaliturus > Neoaliturus tenellus. The sequence goes on along the minus strand of CM061531.1, from coordinate 311,979,459 downwards.
TGAACATAATTCAATAATATATATATATATATATATATATATATATATATATATATATATTCCTTAATTTCTTAAGGATATATAAGGATAAGGATATATATATATATATATATATATATCTTCAATATTTGGATACGACATAAAAACGTTTGATGTGTCATTTACCAACTTAATTACTGGTATGGCACTTTCTAATAAAAGAGTTTGATTCTAGGTCTTTAAAGGCAAATGAAATTTCTCCCAATCAGAGAAGCTAAATCTGAAACTCAAAGGACTAATCTCTAGACGTGCCTTAAACAGAGTCAGACTTAATAGATTTGATTACTTGCATGAAATGGCGAAAAAAAAACGCTCAAGATATAAGGGACTTAAATGTATTTAGAAACTCAACCTTTTGGAAAATATAAATCATTAAATAATGCTTACGAATTGTTCACTGGAAACAAGATAATTAAAAATTACTTTTTAGGTTCATATGATTTTTTATTATTTAGTGTGAAAAAACTATACATTAAAAATATTTAATATTTATTTTACAAAGTATATTTCAACCCCGTAAGCGTCGGTATGCAACACGCGCTGCAGCGATCAATTTCCCTGCCGCTGCCACTGCCGGTTACTGACCTGTCCCTGTCCGGTTTCTTTTTCCCGGCACAAAAACCGCCGTGTCTATAATGACCAGTGATCAATCAAACATCACAAAACCCGGCCAACAACGCTTCTGTTTTTTGTATCAACTTTCTTTCACCAGTTTTTGTTCCCTTTCTTTGTGCGGTTATTCAGTTTTCAAATTTCATTAGTTCCCAAATTACGGTGTGGTACTGTTCTTTTTAATTTGACATTTTTTCTTTTGGTATCAGTAAGAAAGGAGCTCGTCTTTTTTGCAACCTGTAGCATCAGTTCATCATGTTTAATTATTTGTGTGTGTGTGTACATCTTAAAAAAAAAAAACGTTAAATCTAAACCACCTCCATAAATGCATCCTTAATCATCATTCATTTTATCTTTGCACATTTCGAGTTTTCTTGTGTTTTCCTAAACTCGTTTATTTTTCTTCAAATCCAGTAGTTCTCGCGATGGTTCTCGCAAAGTGGACTAATATACTATCGGACTATTTCATTGAACACCCATGGATTTAAAAAAAATCGTGACCAGTAGATAAAATATTATAAAACGTTTCTGAGTAAACATGTTAATGATTATACTAAATTGGAATTATATTAATTTAAGTTTAAAGTCTACATTCATTTAAGAGAAACTACATAAGCTTCTCTCACCAGGAATAATGTTATCTTAATTAATGAAGGTTACCATCATATATGCTCGTAAAATTAATTCACAATATCTTTTTAACCAAGAATAATTGAACGACCCAAATTAAAGCATCATCGTTGAGCCTATTTTAATCTAGGACACTATTTTAAGCTGAATATTGACCGTTTACCCACTGGCCGTGCCTTAACCATGATATAACAATCAGCTATGCTAATGAAGCATGACATATAGTATAAACGATCTTCTACTTGCTCTGTGTCAGCCCCCCGCCCCGATGGAGCTTACTCTATGGCGGCACAATGTCACATATTTCTGAGTGCCAAGGTTCCCTCTGTCACGACCACAGCTTGCTTATTTCCGTGTTTTGTGTCCACATTACATGTGACTATTAATGTTTAACTGGCAAGAGGAATTGTTTAGAAAGTTTTAAGGTTTATGTCAGTGGCATTTTCTGACGTTTTGACGGGGAACGGTCCAAACCCCTTTAAACTTTGGATATTTTAACTTTGAATGTTAGTTGATCTATTTTTAGATAGGCCGACATACAAGTGCAGAGAATAGATGGGATTTTAGTTTTTAAGGCACTATACATGTATTTTTTTGCTTTTTTCATCGTTTCAAAGTTCATTGTTGGTGATGGTGAGTTCATGTTATTGTTTAGTAAATTATTGCGGACATTTTCCACAGTTGATTACAAAAACAAATTCACGACATTTCGTTTTGTTTTCAAGTGAAAAAATCAAATGTCAGGTATTGTTTTCAAGTGGAATAACAATGTTAGTAACAAAATTCCAGGCGAACCTTGAGAAGTCCATAGCCAAACCTGAAAACAGAAAGTGCAGTATACAAATGGAATAAATCACTAATAAAAGCACAAAGCTTAAACAGAAAACTGGGTAAACATTCAAAAACAAATTTTTGGCTTTCTTTTTAAGCTTTGGTAATTTATTTTTGTTTTATTTTTAAAAAAAAATTTGTGACCGCCTTTTCTGTTTTCAGGTTTATCTATGGACTTCTCCAGGTTCTCCTGGTGCGTTGTTGGTAACTTTGTTATGTTCTAGGTTTTCCACCTGAAGACAGGATCAGGTTCAAGATCCCGATAAGTCGTGAATTTGTTTTACTAATAAATGATGGAAAATGCCCATAATAATTTACCATAGGCTACAATGTTTATGGTTTTTTTTATTTAAATTTGAAATTCAAACCATTTAGTTGCTGCAAATAGCTCACAAAAGTAAAAATAAAACTTTCGTTTTAAATAATTTTTATTTAATTCTTTAAAAAATTATGATGGTGAACTAAATTTAAATTTTTAATTCTGTCGATTAAAGATTTTAAATTAATGTTAAATTCACAAAAAAAAAAAACAAAAACAAAAACAATATGCAGTTTTATCCATTAGTGAAACAAATTTAATTTTGACAACAAATAAGTACCAGGTCGACAAAAAATTGTGTTTCACAGTAAGAAAAAATCCCCCTTTAAACTAGATAACTTTATGTACAATGTACTTGTACAATAAAGTTCGTATGTCTGTCACGCCCGCTGTCTCGGTAAAGATGTCACACTTTCCGTGGGAACGGCCCGCGTTGCAGTCTAGTGTGATGTTCCGCCACGGGGGGCGCTGCGAACAGCCCAAAACCTCATCATCTGCGCGGTTTACTGCTGGCAATCCTGTTCCTATGGTGGTGGCGTGTTCGTGGACTGCGTTCTTTTGCATAGCAGCAGCAGTTTACCAACAATGCTTCCTATGAGGGCGTTATAGATTCAATCCCGATTCGATCAATTTCCATAATAGCAATGTTAAACAGTAAAAGCAATATTTTTTTTTGTAATTGGATAATTATGTTATACATCCCTGAGTGTTCATCAAGGCGGAAATAGTTTGTCAAGGTTCAAAATTTAAATAATAAATCACAGTTTTTAGTACATTTTAAAAATTTTACAAGCTTTATAACATCTTTACATAGAATCCGTTAAAGACATGTTAAATTAATTTAGATTCAAATCTGTCTATACTTTTAGCGAATTTCCCATAGGGAATAAGCTATTACCGTAGGTCTCATGGTAAGACCTAAGCCCGGGACCATGTTACTTTTTCGTTTTTAGGGGCCCAGAGACCAAAAATAATAGTCATTAAAATTTATATATATATATATATATATGTATATATATGTATATATATATATGTATATATATATATATATATGTATATATATATGTATATATGTATGTGTCCCTAGACACGATAACTCTCGTAAAAATGGTCCAATCGACACCAAATTTGGTAGAGATGTGTAATCCTACGTTTATTCGGATGAGTTCGAAAACCAGACATATCGACCTACCGGAAGGGGTAGTTTTGGGGGTTTTTTACCCCAAAAATGGATTTTTTACATTTTTCATATGTAAATTTTAAATATTTTAAATTTTTATTTTGACCATTGGATTTAGCTAAAAAAAAACACAATTTAGTATTTTGAAGCTTTGCTCTATCTCCATTGGTTACCGAGATAAGATAGTACATTGTCTTTTGGGAGTAGTGGGGTTTGGTTACTTTCAAAACGGAAGTCGTGCCAATTGCCAGCCGCTGCCGGCCAGCTGCCATCGGCCAGCTGCCAAATAAGTCGCTGCCGCCATATGCCATGCCATATAGCTTCCGGTGGGGTAGGAGATGTTATTTGAAATTTGAAATTCAACTTGACAATTGGGTTATGGAAAGTATGTCAAGGTCATCCAGAGTAAGTTTTAAAAAACCCTATCCCGCTACCACCGGAGTAATAGTTCGGAGAGTGGAACCAACTCCGGCGATAGCGGGATAGGTATAGAATTAGGTTTGTGAATTTTATTTGTGAAAAACATACAATCAATGTGTGACAGCAGTGTTTAAACAAGTTGAAGTTTTGTTATGAACTACAGAGTTGTAAACACAAACACCGACGACGATGAGAAGGTAAACGCAGAGTCCCCAGATGATGTATTTAAAAAGTTTGAACAAACGTAACATCTCGAGTTGGTTTTCCCGTTCCATTTCCAAACGTTTGATTTCCAATTTCAATTTATCCTCTTCCATCCTTGTTACAAATGGAACTTCATCCATCATATCCATCATGTTTGTGTTTTTTTTGAAATTTTGAAAGAAGCGATGTTGATAGTTGAAGAGGCGAGGATGGAATGAGAGTTAAAAGAGGGAAATGTCGGTTAAATAAAGAAGTGGTGGGGGGAAAGAGCGTTGTTACATAGAAGTGGTGGGGGAAAGATGCTGCTCATCATTTGCCTCAGAAGTTGTGTCCGACTGTAGAGGGGTAAGAGGAGTAGTATTTAGTAAACTGTCTTCATCAGAATTTTCAACCTTATTACAAATAGGACAAGCGTAAGTTATTTCCAAATTCATTGTAATAGCGTTAAATTTATCTATAATTTCATTTAAAGCATTAAATATTTCTTGTAAATCATCTTTTGAGTTTATTTCAAAACTAGCATTCATTCGTGCCAATTGAGAAGTGTTCATCGTTAGAGAGTTGGCAATCGAATGAGGATTAGCGCCTAGGGAAGGGGGCTTATATAATGGCGACCTTGAGCAGGTGTTTAGGGAGGGGGGCTTTTTAGGGAGGGGGCTTCTATATTGGGGACCTTGAGCTTATGATTGAATAAAACGTTTAGTTCTTCTTCTTCTTCGTCTTTTAATTCAATTATTTGAACCGAAGTAGTTGTTTCATCCTCTTCACTCGATGAAGAAAACAATTCACCAGGATTTAAATATTGAACTACAATTCTGAACCATCTTATAGGATATTCGTCAATGACAGAAAGTAAGTTTTGAAACAATTCTTCCATCTCCTCCCTGTCAGTTATTATATGTTCAAACTTGATAAATTTTCCTTCCATGTTGTTAGTTAGAGTGTTGGAAGTGGAATGATTTAATATTATATAAAAATTAGAACTAATGGTGGGGGAAATCTCAAGGTCATCCAATTGAAGTTTTAAAAAAGAGTGTAAAACTGAAATTATACATTTGATGGTTCTACAGGATCGGAATACCAATCTGATCTGTATTTACATCTTTTTATCATATGTGTACAAAAATCATCTTGATGAGACTTGGTGCGTTGACAATGAGCAAGATCTAGAGGGTGAAATTTGAAACATCTTTGAGGACAACATGTATGAAAATATCTTGATTTGTAAAATTTGAAAGTTCGCAATTCCGGTGGCGGTAGTTGTTTTGTTTTACATTTGCAATAACAAGATCCGAAGAATTCACATTTAGTACAAGCTAACCCATCCACCATCATTGGTCCTAAATCTGTACACTGTTGTTCACAACAGTAACGAGGTTTGTACTTGTATTTTTGCTCTTCCATGTTGACGCTGCGGAGTCTAGTGAAAGAATAAGATTGTATAGTGATGAATAGCGAGTTTTATGTACTATGAAAAGTGGTAGGGGTAATTTCAAGGTCATCCAAATGGAGTTTTAAAAAATTATACCTTACAAGTGTAAGGATTATTGAAATTTAGGAAGTTTGTTTCTGTTTGTTTTCTTCAGACTTTTTTTCTTTCTCCGCCTTAGCCATAGCAATAAGTTCTTCTGTTGATAGTGGATGTACTTCAGGAAATTTTAAAATTAATTTAGCTTGATATCCTTCTTTAGTTAATACATCTAAATCTTGAGTCATTTGTTCAACAGTGTTATAATCCTTTCCATAGATTTTCCCATCAAGTTCAATCATCATTCTGTATAACATTTTGTAGAATAGATCTTGTTGTGGCGAGAGCTGAGAAGCGAATGATTATTTATCAAACTGTTACATCCTTTTTATGAACTTGATATTGATCACGTGATTCCTTAGTTGTAATTTTATTTATTAAAAGTTATTCATCATTGGTAATACTTCTGGAACTTGACGTTATGTTGACCAGCTGGCGATGAAGAAGTTGTAGGTTGTGTAGAAAAAAATATTTCATCATCGCAATATTTTGTTTTAGTGAACATCCTTGTATTAGTAGCACTAACATCAACAGTTAAGTGATAACCACCGGTAAGTAAAACTCGCATTTCGTTAGTTAAATCTTCAAGTTGTTCAAAAGTAGTTATGGTGTTGGTATCATAAGATGCACACTTAACCTTTAGGGACATGTTGAAGTTTTGTATTTAGTGATAGAGAGTGAGATGTGTACGGTACGAAAGGTAGTCGTAGACTGATGAATTTAACAAGTTGATTTTCACTTTTATTATCACACAAAATTGGGTCAAGGTCATCCCATGGAATTTTTAAAAAAAGCAACATATTGTAATGTACAAACACATTACAATATGTTGCTTTTTTTATTTTTTTTTTTTTTTTTAGGTTTATATCATATTTATTGAGAAACAAATACAAAGAAATATTTACAATCTTATGTACAAACTAATCAGTAGTAGGTGTTACATGAATTGTAAGTTCAGTAGAATTGTTTCCACTTGGTCCATGTGATACCAAATAGAGTGCGCCGGGTTGAATTATACGAAGATCTTCATTTTGTAGTAGTTGTACGAAGCGCTTTGGTAGGAAGATTTGAAATTTTGCTTCATCACCAATTGTATAAGGTGCCTCGCTTAATGTGCAATTTATAGCATCACCTACTGAAGTTTCCATCTTCTTTATTGTATGAATGATGTAGTGTTTTTCTTCTTTCAGCTCGGAACATTTTTTTGTAGGTAGGATTGTTGATTTTGAATGAGCGTTGAATTGTTCAACTAAATTTTGAAGTAAGTTGTTTGATGCCATCTTAATGTTTTTGCTGATGCTAATCTTCTTGTTAATAAGAATATCCGTTGGAGATGTTGTCTCTTCGGAGGTTCGAGTAATACTCATGCTGTGTCATGGTAGCGCTCTCACTTTTATTATCGAGAATACCCCCACCACTGACACTACCCCCACCACTGATGCTACCCCCACCACTTTGTTGAAGGAAATTATTCAAGCGGTAGGCATTCTTCAAAGCACACTGTGACCTTCGATGTTTAAAACTTTTTGATGAAATACAAAGTTCATTAAAGTAGCATTGGAAATCTCTATCTATTATTGCATTTATCACTTCATTGCTTGTAAATGATTGTATCCAATTTGCTTTTTCCAATCCTCTTGTGTAGATAGTTTTAAACTCTTTACAATAATGATTCATAATATGCGGCATCATGTTATAATGAATAAAACCTTCATCCCATTTTAAGTTATGAAAATGTTTGTTTAACCATTTGTTTGTAACTTTCGCTTTAGTTGTTAGTTTATTGAATGGAAATGGAGGTTTGAACAAGTAATGATAAATTACAGATGTGTTCATATCCAAAATTACTAATTCTTTAATAATGAAATTTCCATCATTCCCTCGAAAAGCTTGAAATTCAATTATACCTCTTTTAACTTCCATTAACTGTGATGCAGTAGAAAACGAAACCCGTTTGTTCATGATGAAGTCTCATCCACAACTGACTGTTATTACAAACACGATTGTTCTTCTTTTATTTCTTGCGCTTCTTCGTTTATATTAAAATTGGTGTGATAGTTGTTTAATTGTCTCCACATATCCACTTCTTGAGGTATTCGATTAAAAATTGAAGTATCCACAGGACCATATAAAATTGGAATGAATGGTTGTCTGTCCAATGTATCGATTAGATAATCTTTAATTATTGTACTTGAAAATACTAGTTGTTTTAAGTATCTAGTGACAGGACCGGTAGTACAACTTAAAGTGTAAAATTCTTCTTTAGTGAAATGTAATTTTACATCATGTCTAGTTAAATCTTTGAAGCGAACAACTTGTCCCCCACGATGTTTGATTATATCAACTTCAATATTTGATTCTAATAAACTTAATCTTGTTCTTTTTCCAAATGTGTTGTTAGTTAAATAACATTCCAAAAGATGTAAATGTTTCATTAGAGAATCCCAAGAAGTTTCAGTAAAGATAACCATTTTACTTCCTTGATTTAACATAACAATTGGTGAATAATCCAATGATTTTACAATTCCAACAGATATACTTTTTGTCATGCATGAAGAAATAGGGTAGAAAATTCGAAGAAATACTTCTGTTAAAATATTTGTTGTAATGTTAACTTCAACCTTTTTTCTTTTTACTTCTTTTTCATCTTCTCCTTCTTCTTCTTTCTTCTTATGTTTGTTAAACTTGAGGAATTCATCCATTTCTTGTTCAACTTGCTTTTCTATATCAGAACTATTTTCATCCATTAGAGGTGTATTTTCTTCTCCGTTAGTAGAATTCATCTTGCGAACGATGTTTCCCAAACGACGGTTGAAGATAGAATGAAGTTTCTACTAGGTAATTTCCTGCTTTTATATTTTTTGTAAAATTTTTGAAATTTATACAATTACATAATTGTTTATTTTCAACTTGTGTTTTATAAACAAAATTCTAACCTTAAAAATTGAGGAAGATAATTCTAACCTCAATATTTTGCAGTAGTTGTACTAATTATTCTTAAAGTACATTCTTCACTATTCCGGTCAGTGGTGTGTAAGTAACTATTTTATCATGTAGAATTAGACAGTATGCCGAAGTTCCATCCGCTACTGGTTCTTCAAATTCCATTTCAATTTTTATATCCACACTTGATGATTTTACTGATTCATTTTGTTTTGAACAATCGATTACAATTATTGGAGCTTTGGAATAATACTGATCAGGTGATAATAGTGGTGTATTAGTCTTTCCATAATATGATGATTGAAATCTTGCATACATATCATATAAAATGGAAAAACGTTTTTTGCTAAACATGACATTTAAATTGTCATATGGAAAGAATTGAGAGTTTAAGAAAACTTTACAATTCTTTATTTTACAGTGATCAAATTGACCAGCATTTGCAGTAATAACATCTTTTCGCTTAGTTTGAAAACCGAGTATTATGTACCTTGCACGTTCCAAGTAAGTTGATGTTTTGACGGTCCATGTTTGTCGTTCTGTTTGAGGTAATGTAGGGTATTCATGAAATTCCCAACTTCGGAATGGCATTACAATGTCACGGTCAGATTTTAACTTTCTTAACAATACGATTCTATGTTCATCAGCCAATCTTACATGAGGTACTCTCCAAACAACTTTATCCAATTGTAGTTGCCATTCCAGTTTATCTTCCGTAGTTGCAGGGTCTGCAAGTATTAAGTCCTTATTAGTTGAAGATCTGAGTAATACTAATTCTTGTTTAACATTTATTATAACCCTTTTGTAATCTTCAGCAAATCCTAAAAGCAATCGTAAAGGTACATGAAAATCAAAATGACCGTTGGAAGCAGGTGTTATAGTGTCTTTATCAGGAGCAACCCATCCGGCAGTGACTATTGAATTCTTCTCATGTGGTGTTAATGATGTTAATCCTTTTAATGTAGTTGTTATACCAACCTTTTTTGTTGAATCAACTGTCACCCCTGATATCTCATATCTTATTTCATCAAAAAGATATGCCATTGGGTTATTTATAAAAGGAACTGTTGAAGCAGTTTTTCCATCCAATTTTAATACCCTTCCTTCGATGTACAAATAACTTTCACATGGTAATGTGTAAATATCTTGTTGTTGAATGGGAATTCTTATTTCATCATTATTGTTTAATTTTGATGAAGTGTAAGGGTTGTGTGTGTGATATTCCTTCTCCCATAGTGTTTCGTCGAATGTCGGTCCTTGAGATATATCCAGGATATCCATCGTTGTTAAGTTTCAATCCAATCTTTTGTAGAAAACGAATGTTGTCTGATGTTAACTCTTCCAATGTCGAGGAGCTACTGAGCTCCCGACTCTTCCGTTGTGGTTTAAATGATAATCCCATGTTGATTTTTATGTCGCCGCTCTGATGTGTATTCGTATAGTAATTGTTTCTCCTCTAAAGTCAACACTATGACCGTCTTGATCCAATATGTTCAGCACGATGTCTGAAATGAAACTGGTGTTTAACGGTAGGTATATCAAGTTTTGTGGCTTCTCAACAATTTTAAAACCTGGAGCAACTGTTGGATAAAATGTATGTAAAATATGCTGATTTACTCCTTCTCTATATGATCCATGTATAATATTACATGTTACATCAATACTATTTACTTTTAATATTGTAACAGTTGTATTACCTGAATGAGTAGTTTCAGGAGTTAAGATTTTCTTTTTTGTATCTGTAAATCCAAGTAAACTGCCAATAGAGTTTTTCATTCCGACATCGATATAATATTTTGAAGTTATTTCTGCTTTTAAAGTATTATTGTTTCCTTTAACGGTGATATTTTCTTCTCCGAGTTTTTTCTGTAGTAATTGGTTTATATCATCAATTTCATAAGCTCCAGTAGGAAATGTAATTATTTTCAATTCTGAGTATTTTCCTGCAGCATCCTTAGTTTCATAATAATGTAGTAAATTGTTTTTTCCTTCTGTAACATTAGGAATTGAATTGTAGGTAGTCAAATCAAGTAATGCAGCTTCCCATAATCTTTCTTTGGATAAACGCAATGCTGGGAATAGAGTACTTTTTAATGTGGATGAATTTCCACTCAGTGACACTGTATACGATGACATCTTAAAGGTGACTGACACTTTTCGCTAGAAACTCCAAACATAAATGTCCACATATTTCAGTATTGTTAGGTTGTTCTCTTTTGTAATTGTAAAAAATGTTTTTAGAGTTTTGAAAATAATGTTGAAGTTCTTTAGGTGGTGGTAGATTGCCAAAACTGTCAAAGTAGTAAACGGTTTGTCCGAGCTTTTTATAGCATACCCAATGAGTGCCTGGACCATAGGTGGAATCCAAATTTACTATTCCAGTTTCATTTTTCCATATTTTAGTTGGTAATGCATCTTTCATAAAAACTCCTCGAAAGAATGGTATTTTCAAACATTTTACATAATCATTTAACTGATGATTAGTTAAGGCTTTATTTGGAATTATCAATTGATTTTTTTTATTTAGTACACACGGTACGGTCTTAGGTATAAACCTGCTCCGTTTTTTACCATTGACCAAACAGAAGCCTTTTTTACTTTTGCTTTACGAGTTCTACGACGTCTCTTTCTAATATTTCCACCTTTTTTGGGAGCTCTTCTTTTTGCAGGTCTTCCTCTGCGACGTCGTCTTCCACCACCAAACTTAGCTTTTGTCTTCATGGCTGTTGTTACTGCCCAAGCCGCTGCTTTTTCTGCAATACTTGCGTCACTTGATTTTACTCTTTGCCAAGCTTTTTCTGCTAGAATTTTATCTGCTATTGATCTATTTGTTGAATCTTTAAACTTTGAATATGCTATATCGTGTTGTTTGCAAGCTTGATCTAATTTATTAATTCCAGGATCTCCTCTTGCTAAACGTTTTGCCAACTTAGTTCCAGGTCCACAATATTGATAACCTCCAGGAATATGTAATTCGTATGGTAAAGCGTCTATTGCTCGATTTACAACAGCACCAATAGGTATCCGTCTAAGCAGGGATAACGCAGTTGAAGTTATACCACGTCCTCTCTTGTTGCTGTCTTGATGATGACTGAGTGATACGGCCTTCATTATGTAGTCTTATATAAACTGGTGTGTTTACTCCACAAGATACATTACATAAATGAATAAGTTATGTATAATTTTTTATATTTAAACACTTAGTTATTCAAATTAATTATATATTGATTTATAATTCTATTTTTAATCCAAGCTTCCCGTTCATCGGGTTGAATTATCACATGACTCTTTGTACTAGCTATATGATTATGGGTATCAATAAGTAAATTGCCCACTATTCTTATTAAACAATCTAAATTTACAGCATCTTTTGGATGTTGAGGATCATGTAATTGCATAATACGTTTATCATTACATGTGTAAGCTGTTGAATCACTTTTTGATGTTTTTATGACTTGTCCAATAGTAGCAGCATCATTTGAATCTTCGCCTGGTAAAATATTAATTATTTTCTTCATCTTTGCATCATATTTGGTCCCAAAGTGTTTATCCCAAGTTATTGTTTGTTTCATTGTAACACAATCATTTGCTTCGTAACCAGGATAAATATCTTTTATTCTTCTATTACGACCATTGTATGTACCTAATGTACCACCAGTAGCAATTAATGTTTGCACCATTAGAGGTACATCTGTATCTTTTATACCAAATCTTCCATTTGTTATTGTTTTACGTCCTGCATTCCATTCATCATTATTTCCTTGCATTAAATCAAACTTTTCATTTCCATGTATAAATTTATCTCCCCGCTTTAATACGGCATCTTCATGTTTTACAAAATTGGATGTTTCCTTTTTTAATTCTTTAGATAATTGTTCTATAGTAACAGCATCTTTTGGTTGAGAACCAAACTTTACATTTGTCAATGTTTTACCATGACAATCGATTTCATTAACATCTTGTAAAATACAGTTGTCCTTGATGTATTTTAGGTTTACAGCATCACCGTCTTCCTTTGGGTATCCAATGTCATTTATAATAAATTTATAAAAAGAATATCCATGTTCAGTTTTTTCCGGTATTATAGAATGTAAATATTCTTTATTAACTGAATCTTTATCATTTTTGGGATTTCCCACGTTGGTTATTCTATAATTTCCAGCATCATATGTTTGTCCATCTTTTAAGTTGTTACCCCATTGCAATTTTAAAGTATTTGAAAGTTCAGATGATAAGTACTCTTTAGTAATTGCATCGGAACCTTCAGTTGGTTTACCAACATTAATTAATCTATGTGATTCAACATCATAAGTATTCTTATGTAATTTCAATGATGTTGAAGTAGCTTCTTTTACTGTCTTTAAATTTGCTCCATCAGTATCTTCTTCTGGATCTTTAACTAATTTTAAACGTTTATTACTTATGTTATAGTCACCTTCAGGTGTTTGCGGTAATCCGCTTCTTTTTCTGTCTTCTCCAACTTGCACTCCTAATGCGGAGTAGCGTCCGAACTTGTCGACGCTCATGTTAGAACTGATACATCTTATACTTGTAACTTCTTTATATTTGCGGACAATTATACAATTATACCACGATTTTTAAGTTCATCAACTAGAGCCACCCATTCATTATTTAAACCAGTATGACCGGCTTCCATAGCTTCATGCAATAGTCTCATTCTGTCAACTAATTTATTGATGTCGTTGTAATAGATAACATTTGTATTGTATAGATTTTTCATTAATCCTTTACCAGATGTTGAAGTATCTCCTTTACTCTTTTTACCATGTTGTTCAAGAAGTGATAAATCCATAAGTGATAAAGATTTTCTTTTTAAAGGTTGTCTCACAGCTGGTGTGGTACGTAATGTTGGTAATTTTCGTGGAGGAAACAATTTTTTTATAACAATACTATATTTTGTTGCACGTGAACGATTAATCATTCCATCCTTTGAGTAGTTTCTTTTATGAGCGTTAGTATTTTGTAAAATTTCTTTAAAAGTATTTAAATCTTTTGCTGAATATTTTATTGGTATATTTTTAAAAATTAATTCATATAATCCTTTTGTTCCTTTATATCTATGGTCACCAATAATGATATAATCGTCTTGAGTTACTTCAAGCTTAGAGTTACCAATTTTCAATTCATTTCCATCAATTCTTGCTCCATATACATGTGATTTACTTAAATTTGGATTTGATTTCATGTCATGTAGCATTTTCATTATATATTTTCGTCCAAGAGGTCCATGTTGTAATATATCACTACTCAATTGAGTTAAATTTGGAATAGATTGTTCTGCTTCAGGTATTGGCTGGTCTTCCTTTTCAACAATTGATTCTTCTTCATTTTTTGTTTCTTCTTGTTCACTAGCACTTGTATATGAATCATCATCATCATCTTCTTTTTTTAATGCTTGTACTTCTTGTTTAGAAACTGGTAGTAAAACATCTCCTTCATAACGAGGTTTACCAATAGTTTCTGATATCTGTTTTAAAGGTTCTGTGATAGGTTTAAATGTATTCTCTAAAAATTCTTCTCTTTCACTTAAACCCATCCTTAATGCACGATTCTTTATCCTAATAGAATCACTGAGTGATTTTATTTCTTTTAATAGTTTTTCTTGATTCACCATGTTTACACTGTGAAGTTCAAAGTGTTACTAGATGTAGCATAGGTAGTTCAACGTATTAATACAAATTTATCCAATCCTATACGATATCTACCATTTTTAATATCTTCTTCTTTCATAATAACGAGAAATCCATATTTTTCATTCCATGCTTTACCACACATTTCTTTAAATTTATCAAATGGCATATCCGCATTAACATGATCATTATATATATGCTTTAAATTTGTCTCATCTTGCTTAAAGATGATCAACATATTTGCATTGTCTCTTATAAGTTGTTTTGGAATTTTACTGTATGTTTGACCAATATAAATGCTATCAATATTATTATGTCTTCCCATAGCAAAATAATTTCTTATAGTATCATGATTTTCACAAGAAACATCGTCAAATATAAAAATGGAAAATGGCTTTGCTTCACCTGGTTGCATTATTGTTTCACTAGCATTAAACTTGTAGAAATTCACTTCAGGTACACTTGCAAGTATTTTATCTAATAATTGATATTTTGGTTGTTGCAATGATTTTGAAAAAATATATATATTGTTAAAGCGTAAACCTTTAGGATTAGTTATAAGGTTAAAGACAACATTAGTTTTTCCACAATTTGAAGGACCAGTTATTAAACATCTTATAGTATTTGGTAGTAATTCACCATGTTTACCATGATTTAACTTATTATTGTCAACTGTCAATTCATCAATATTATTAATATTAAATCGATCTTTTTGTTGTACAATCTCCATCTTGTTTAAAGGTTAAACACATAATGAGCTATTTAATAACTATACCAAGTCTTTTGAAGGAATCCAAGAGTCTTCACTTTTATCAAATCCTAACCACCTAACTTTAACCATATCCTTTTTCCTTTGTAAAACCTTTTCAACAAGATATACATCACCAACTGTTGATTTTAACAACTCATGTCCATAGAATCCACCTTGAAGTAATTCACCCTTATTATCCTTTAAAATGTAAGTTTCAGGTATAGTTGGTTGCACTTTATAAATTGTAAATACTTCATTAGTCCAATTTGGCAGATATCTTTTACTAAATACACCTTTGTATTTACTTATACGAACTTTATCATTAACCTTAAACTTTTTTTGGTTGTAACTTTTCTATTTTTGGTGTTGTATTATTTTTGATGCGTTGTAATACAATTTTAGCATTAGCACTGTTTACTTGGATAGGTTTCATTCCAATGGTGCGATGATATTTGTTGTTATACTCTTTTATAAGTTGTGGTAATATGTCATACCACACATATGATCCTCGTTTTGAAAATTGTTTATACATAGCTCCTTTTAATGTTCTATTAAATCTTTCAATTATTGAAGCTTTAACTTCAGAATTTGTAGAATAATGATTTATTTTATATTTTTTCATCAAAGCTCCAAAATCTTTATTAAAATATTCTTTTCCATCATCCGTTTGTAAATGTTTAATTTTAAATTTATTTCTTTGTATTGTTGTCTCCATAGCTTTGGTAACACTTTTACCAGTCTTGTCCTTCAAGGGTAAAGCATCAGCTATTTTAGTAAAACAGTCTATAATTGTTAAAATATATTTAAATCCTTTGTTTAATTTACTGTGTGGTATCATTTCAATAAGATCAGCTTGGTAAAGATCATTCATTCCTTTAATGATTGTACTTCTTCTTGGAAATCTTCTTCTTGCTGGTTTATGTAGTTCATTTACAATCTTATCCTTTACACTTTCCATCTTAAAGTGTTGCTTGCACACTGTTTGTAGAAATACTGATCCATACAATGGTTTATTCTCTTATATATAGTTGAAATATAGGTCAAGGTCATTTAATATTAATGTAAAAAAGAGGGAACATGGCATTGAGCTTGCCATGTCCCCTCTTTTTTACGGAAAGGAAAAAGGAAGAAGGTAAAGGACGAAGAATAGGTTTACTGGTCGATAGGGTTTAAGGAATAGTGGCCAAATGGTAGAGTATTAATTTTATCTTCTAAAATATGTCGCTTGTCATCTTTGTAGCTTAATGCCCACTTTGTTTGTTTGACACTAAAAAGTTGGTGGTTATAACTTCTAATAGTGTTAAATGTTGCAGTTGTTTCAACATTTTCAAACAAACATCTTTTATAATGTTGAAACTGTACGTTCTTCTTTAGGAAAGATGTCTTTATTCCTTTAGCTTTTTTTGTGACTTGATATTCATTCCTTTCATTTATGTACAGTTGAAATGAATAGAGTTTAGACATTAATGCTACAATTTCCATCATCGGCACACCATTTGTTTCATCTTTAAATTTTCCCAATACTTTTTTGTTTTTGTCATAGTCGTAATTTGGATGGTCCTTAGGATAATCGGAAAAATCAAAATCATCTTTATATACAAAGGTCCGTAAATCCTCATACATGTCATTTGTTTTAATCCAGTAAATAAGTGCATCCGTATCCATATATACAATACCAATGTTATCTCTTCCATAATAATTAACCATCTTCTTATAATGAAACTCGTACATGTGTGTTTTAGAAATATCCAATATTGACATTCCAAGATATAAAGGACGATCCAATACAACTGATTTTTTGTTCATAGAAATGACGACAAGATTTTCATTTATAATTACCGATGAACCAAAGTTTGGTTGTTGCACTAGTTTCTGTAATTTTACTGGATCAGTTACTAATTTGATATTCTTATGTTTCCTTTTGTTTTCTAAAGTTTTGCCAAATATTGCATTGTTCATCAGTTTGAAAAAATCTTTTTGAAAACTTGATGTAGCAGCAGCTCTTCTTCTTGTGTTGTTGTCGATGTACGGTTTCAGCCAACAAGATTGAGAGAATTGTAGTATTCGATTAATTTTTGTAATTTTTAATCCCAAGTCTAAAGCCTGTTGTATCATCCAATAATGTCCAACATACCTAGACTTATTGTTTAAAGTCATTAATAATTTTGGCCATCTTCCAGTAGGGGAAATTTCAGTCTTTGGAAGAAGTGGTAAATCGTAATGATGATCATGAAGATGTTCAGGATATTCAAAATCGACGTCAAAAATGTAACCAGTTTCACCATGCTTTGGTATATCCATTATGTTTCCAATTGATTCTGGATCTATCCATTTAAAATTATCATATGGAAGGGGATTTGACATTGCCCATCCGTATAAGTTATTTGCATCGAAATAACCTAGAAATGTTGTTGGTTTTGATGCATCATAATCGGGCAGATACTTATTATTAGCCTTAACATGTCTGGTTACACTTTGTGTCAATCCCCCTCGAACTCCTGATTCTAACATTAAAACCATATCTATATCAGTAAGAAGTTGTAATTTACAATTTGTTTCTTTCAACATGGCTTGCCATGCTAGTCCAGGTGAAGTGTATGAATGAAGAGGGTCCAATCCATATGCTGCAAAACATGTATTTCTAAATTCTTCCATTATATCACATAATAAAGTTACATCTAATTTAACATAAAAATCTGAATATTCTCCCAATGTTGTAAATCCTAATTCATTCCATACTTTACATGCATGATCATAATCCTCTTGAGATATGTCCATGTCGTATAGTTTACTTTTAAATTCTTCTTTTGGCGGAAGTGATGTTTCATTAAACTTTTCTAAACTGTCTATATAATCATATGGGAAAACACCTTTCCGAAGTACGAGATCCAGTTTGTCGTTACTTACAATCTTTTTTGTTTCAATAAAATCTTGTTTCCTTAAATTTTCAGAAAGTTTAGACAAACTCGACGGCATAAATCGGTAGGAGTCTAAAAATCTTAATTTGACATTTCCAACTGTTTTAGAAAAACTTATAAATTTTTCTGAAGTTTCAGCCAATACATCTATCGAACCATCGTCTCTTCCTAATTCAGGTATTATAAAATGAGCATCATACCCACTGAGGTTATGGAGAACCACAGGAATAAATAGTGGTAAACGATAGCTCAAATTACATTTATTACAAGCAGCACCCCTGTAATAACCTGTAAGGTGGTCATGATCTTTAACTTTATAATTGTCAATGGTAAATTCATTTTTACATAAGAAACAATGAGTTGCATTTTCATGTTGAATTTCCTCTTCTTCCTCCATCGGTTTCATTGGTATAATATTTGTATATAATCTTTGTACATTTTCAGCTATTAAATATAAATGGTCAAGAAATATTGTTTCCACATTTTCACCACGATATACTAGAGGTTCTGAAGTTAATCCATATTGGTTTAAATGTTCTTCTGATAATGTTGATTTAACCATTAAACAAAAACTATTTGGTTTATGCATTTGATATTTGACACTTTTTCTAGCTTCACAATTTTCATCTTCTATAGGAATTAGTGTTGATTCAAAATCAGCATATACAACTATAGGGATACGATATTGATGATGAACTTTTTGAAATGTAATAAATGCTCTGCTTTCTGAAGGTAAAATAATTTTTGCTTCATAATTATTGTTACATAATCTTTTGTGCTCTTGTAACCATTCCATTCCTTGTCTTCCTTCTCGTTGGAAATTAAAACATCTTTTGCAGATCAGCTTTTTGTTTCGATTTTTTGAAAGTTGTTTATTAACAAGAGAGTCAAATTTCTTTATATACACATAATGAGATACATCTCCTTGTGTTAGTAGTAGTAAATCTGTATGATCTGCTAGTTCTTCTTTAGCAATACGTAAAGGATAAACTTTATTTGAACTATCTAATCCAAAAACATTAATAGATGTGCCGGGATTTTTCTTCTCAAATTTTGATATATCTTTTAGTGATACAGGATAACTAATTCCTTGAAAGTTATATCTATATCTTTGATTTTCATAGTGCTGGTTTGGTTCATTACAATGATTTGGTACAAATTTACATGTCATCGCATATCTAAAACATTCGTTATCTTGATTTTTCACATTAACACATGATCTTGTATCTTCAATTATTTTTGGTAAACGAATATAACTAGATCCCATTAGTCCATATCCATGTTTATGAACTCTTATATTTAATCCTTCAATACTTATAAGACTCCACCCTGATCCTCGTCCTTCATGTTCCTGAATTTTAGTTAATATTTCTTCTATACATTTTTCAACTATTGAATCAATGTCTGAACTTCCTATGATAGTTTGATTTTTAGTTATAAATCCTCTTGGTGATAATTCTTCTTGTACATTTATAAACATAGCTTCTAGTAGTAATCCAAATTTGAGAAAATTCAATCTTTTTAATTCTTCTTTTAAAGTTCTACTGATGATTGGTTTTGCTTCTCTAATAAATTCTTCTAAGTTTAAATCTTCATTTTGAATCTTATGATGCATTACTACCTTTCCGGGTAAAGCTGATACTTGTAAATTTGGTAAAGTTGTTGTAGGTCTTGCTGTTATTTCATTTTGTTCTTCTTGTTCTTCTTGTTCTTCTATGTTGTTGTGAATTAGTTCCTTATGTATTTCTAACAGAATATCATCATTAAACGATTCCAAACATTTATCGCAATGATACATGTTTGGTGGTGTTCACTCTTCAAAATTTCGCCAATAAATGAAATGAGCTCTCCCTTTCCTTCTTTTATAATAGTTCCCCCACTACTATTTCATCTTCTTCTTCTTCACTTTCAGAAGAAAACAAACGTCTTGGACAAAATATTAATCTTCTACTAACAGATTCTTCATTAATATTCTCTATATGAATTGGAGTTTCAATATGTATTTCTTCATATTCAAATGATGACGAAGACTCTGATATTACTACATCCATATCCAAATTTTCATTCTCCACATCATTGGCATTTTCTTCTTCTGATGTTGTTACATCCACATCCATATCATTTATAGTTTCTACTTCTGAAGTTTCGCTATTATTTTCATCTTCTTCCATATTTAAATCCTCTAATTGAATTTTATACAATATTTCAATCATAGATTTCCTTGGATAATCGGTGTTGTCTACAGGAGCCATTTCCAGTAAATGAGGAATAACTGTTTTTGATCCGGCTTATATGATATTTTGCTAAGTATGTCAAGGTCATTTTTGATTAAGCGAGAACTGGGAATAGATCACTAAGCAGCATGATGATTCATTACTACAAAGTGATCTATTCCCCATTCTCTAAGAAGTGTCCAATCAATAACCAAAGTCCAAATTCATTTTTTTGTTTAATTTAAGTCTTTTACATCTTCTTCTTTTATTACACAATTTATAGGTTCATTGTACGATGTTTCAATGTGTTGTTTTATCTTGTGCTCCAGCTCTTCTATTCTTGCTTCCTTTATCATTAATTCCGATTGTAAGTAACTGATGTAATCAGCCGCCATGTCTACCGTTCTTGATCTTATTTCTCCTAACTTAACACCAGGAATCAATCTCTGTAGTTTGTAAAATCTCAACCTTATTCTTGACTCTCTTACTTTAGCCATTTCTCGAAATCTTTGTTTTCTATCTTCTCCTTTGCTTGTGGTCAAGTCCATACTTCTGACAAGTTTACTTTCAGAGTGATTCCTCTACAGTAGGCTTCTCCTTTATACACTTTCCCCCACCATTTTCAATTTCCCCCACCCTACTAATGTAGGTCAAGGTCATCTAATATAACGCGAGAACGAGGAATAGAGCACTAAGTGGCATGTTAGTCCATTACCACAAAGTGATCTATTCCTCGCTCTCTATTCTACATCTACTTTTTTTTTTCATTTTACTATTTTATTATTTTTTTTTTGTTTTTGTTGGGGGGAATGAGTGTTTACTTCTTACAATGTTCATTCTTCTTCTCCAACTTTTCAATTTTTTCTAACAATTCCAACAAATATGCATTGGTTGCTTGCAAAGTTTGTATTCTAGTACATCCCACTTTAATAGAGGGAACTGTTAACTGTAATTTTGTAAATTCTATCCTTTCTCTCTTGCACCTTTCTCTCATGTATGTGTTTTTCCTGATTCTTCCTGATTGAGCTGATATTAACTTATTACACTCCAAATGGGGTTTTGATACTTTAAATACTGATGTACAAAAATTAGTTGATGTTGTCGGCTGTTGATTTTCATAGAAATTTTGTGTTGAAGTAATAGTTTGCTGATTTCCATAACAATTTATACTTGAAGTGGCCGGTTGCTGATTTTCATACCAAATTGAACTTGAAGTACTAGGCAGCTGATTTTCATACCAATTTGAATTTGAAGTGCTAGGCTGATGATTTTCATAACAATTTGAACTTGAAGTATTTAGTTGATAATTTTGATGCCAATCCACAGATGCCAATACAGGTGTTGTGGAAGGATGCTCCATCGTTGTATAGAGTGAATTCTGTTCTACAATTTTGCTGGTTTTATCTCATTTCCCCCACCAATAACTTCTACATTTCCCCCCACCACAATAATTTAAATTAGATACCAAACTTCTAGGGTCACATCCAAATCTTCTTCTTTTAAATATTTTATAAATGCAGAGCTTTCTGATGTTACATTCGGTGTGTTTAAATATGCCATTATTTTGTCATGACTTTCTTCATTGTGAATATAGCAATGTACATTTAGCAACTTTTGATTTTCTTCTTTAGACTTGACAAATCCTGCAACAGAGCTCCAATCTTCATATTTAATTTTAAAATGGCAAATTTCGAACTGCATGTTGTTTCAACAAATGCTGCAACAATATTAAAAGTCTCTTCAAACAGCCTACATTTATAC
Organism: Neoaliturus tenellus; assembly: GCA_030545055.2. NCBI lineage: Eukaryota > Metazoa > Arthropoda > Insecta > Hemiptera > Cicadellidae > Neoaliturus > Neoaliturus tenellus. Next base: position 311,957,459 of record CM061531.1, on the reverse strand, counting down.
AAGTTCTCCCACCACTTTATAATCCCCACTCTTTTTCTTCCCCACCTTCTTCATATGTAGAAGGGATATCATGATTTTAATGCACTATACTTAATAAATTCAAACAAGTTTTGTGCACAAATGTTACATTTTTTCTTGACTGTTTCAAATTTCATCACTTGGCCTTTTACAAGGTGAACTAATTTACCTCCATCATCTTCAAATTGTTCAAAGTCTAAAACAGATGCTTTTCCACAATCATGACACATTTTTGTTCCATCTTCAAAAATAAAAGCAAGATAAATACCAAATCCACTATTGTCCTTCTTAAATTTCATGACCATTTCACGAATTGGTTGAGGTATTTCACATTTATTTGATGTTATTATATAACGGTAAAGAAACCCATTATTGATAATTTGTTGTAAACACAAAACTAACAAGCTGTCCATAGTGTTAGACTTGTACTGAAAGTTATATCCATAACTATCTCTTTATATGCTCTTACCCCCACCACTTTTATGTAGGTCAAGGTCATCGGATATTAAGCGAGAACTGGGAATAGATCACTAAGCGGCATGTTATTACATTACCACAAAGTGATCTATTCCCTATTCTCTAAAAGGGGTGCTGATAATTTAGATTCCTAAAATTTCTTTTCCTTCTTCTTCACCTTCTTGAACAGTTGTATTACCAGACATGTGTGATATTAATTTCTTCAATTCTCGATTTTCCATTTCTAATGTTTTCAATTTTAGATCTCTTGCTTCAACTTGTACTTTCAAAAATTTGATATAACTTCCAGCCCAGTGGAGAGTTTTCAATCTTGGTGCTCCAAGTTCAATTCCTGGTATTTGAAATTGTAGTCTATTAAATTCCATCTTCATATCTTCTCGGTCTTGTCTTTCTTTTTCTAGTCGTTTTAATCTTTGTTTTTCCCTGAAGGAAGAAGTCGGATCACAAGGTACATGATGAAACATTTTGATCAACAATTTCTCGAAGAGTAAGCTTCTACACAGATAGTCAACACATTTATCCACATTCCCCCACCAAATTTAAGTCAGTAGTGGGGAGATGCCAATGGTGGGGAGACGTCAGTGGTGGGGAGAGTTATACTAATGTAATGGTTATTTCTACAGTTACACTCGCTCCATTCTCGAAAAGATATTTGTAATATGGTTCGGGATACTGTTCTCTTTCAGATCCCGCATGTTCTTGAATAAAGTTGAAAGCCAATTTTTTTGAATAATCATTGTGAAATACTTCCCTGACACAAACAAGAATTTTTTCTTCCAAAAATTTGACTTGAACCAATGGTATTTTGCTTACATCGTCCTTGTCCATGATAGGTAGCTTGTAGGTAAAAGTATTAGGTGGTAGTTTTTGTGGTTTATCCAATAGAGAACAAAATTTCTTGTACAATTTCTCTTCAATGTCTGGAAAACGATGTATATCAAACAGATTGTAGTATGAAGGATCAAAAGGTATTTTACGAAACATCTTCGGTCACTAGTCTCTTTAAGACTGATCTCCTGCACAAATATTTAACACATTTATAAACATTCCCCCACCAACTTTTAACTTGTGGTGGGGATATTTTCCCTCCACTACTTCTTCAAATAGTGGGGGTACCTTAGTCCAATTCAGATTCAGATTCAGAAGACAGTAAAGGTGATATGGGTGATTCCAATGATGAATCCAATATAAATATTTCAATAGCTTCCTTAATTATATCTTCATCACTATCATTTATCATTTCTTCAAATAGTTCTTGTTCAATCTGTACCATTTCTTCCTCTTCCATCATAGAATCATTATCAGTTTCGTCATAAGTTTCCTCTATGTTTTCTTCCTGTATTTCATTTGTGCTTTCAAAAACATCTTTAACTTGAGAATAATTAATAAATGGAGTATCTCTAGACAACATGTTTCTTTACTACTTCTTTTACTTCAAATAACAAACTATGTATCGCTTACTTAGTCTTATATATACTCCTACCCCCACTATTTTTGCAAAACAAAGGAATAGGAAGGGGGTTAGTATCTATTCTTCTCTATCTAGGTTATATTTCATTGCTGTCACATCTACTATAATTTTCTGCTCTTCAATTTTATTGCGAATAAATATTGTCCAAGGAAATAGTTCATTAATATTGTTAATTGTTACTTTTATACTATACAAAATTTCAAAATGTTCTACTAATGAAACAAAAACAATAACTCCTAGCTCATTGTTTCCCATAATTTTTTCTTCAATTTTTATCCGTAAGTTTGTTATTAAACTCCATATATTAATATCATTAGCTATAAAACCATCAAGTCTGGTAAGCATCTTGATGCTACAAGGTGTGGGTACAGACTAGAAATTTGGACGTTCATAGCCTGCCTTTTCATCAATTTTAAAAATGGGGAGGGGGAAGGAATAAGGATTGGGAAGGGATAGGGTATAGGGTGGGGGGAAAAGTAATTTTGTTATTACACTACTTGTGCAAGAAAATAGCCACCAGTGTCCACACCTTGTTCATAGCACTCCATCATAGATTGTGCCCACTGCAACATGCGGTCTCTGTCATTTGGTGTGACAAGGAAAGAATGACTATCACCATACAATATAAAAGAGTCAATTCGTATATAACATCCTAAATTTAACCATTTATTAGCTTCAACCAAAAAGTTTTCTATTGTATCAAATGGAAATTGTGGATCAATTGCTATAACTTTACGTTCTTCACTAAGTTCAACACTATAATCATCATCTTCTTCACTCTCACTCTCACTATCATTATTTAAAATGTCTTCAGGTTGTACAAAAACATCGGAAATTTCGGAAGAATTAAAATGGTAATTCACATTAGGAGGCATTTTTTCAAATAAATAATATTTTAAAAGGTGGAGAAAAAAAATACAAGAGATGTACTTCACGGCACAAAGTGCGAGTACAGACTAGAAACCTGAAGGTTCATAGCCCCACTTTTATAAATTTTAAATATGGGGAGGGGGAAGGAATAAGGATTGGGAAGGGATAGGGTGGAGGTGGGGGAAGGGTAATGTGGTTATTAAGCCACTCTTGCAACAAAGTACCCAACACCAATGTTCAGTTCGTATGATCTCATCACATCGTCCTGCCAAGTAAGAATTTGTTCTCGATCATTTGGAGTTACAAGGAAGAAGTTACTGTTATTGTAGACAATAGGTGAACCAATTATAATGTTGAATCCTAAATTTAGCCATCTATGTGCTTCAAAAATAAATCTTTCAACTACATCAAAAGGGAATTGTGTTTCTATAAAATATACTTTGAATTGTTCATTAATTTCAATTTCATCTTCACTGTCATCTTCACTTTCATCTTCACTGCTATTATCCATGTCTTCTATCACATCTTCTTCATGTTCTTGGAAAGCATTTTCTTCATGATGTTGGAAACCATCTTCAGGTGGTTGAAAAACATCTGCATTTTCTGAAGGATTAAAATTTTCATTAAAGTAAGGAAGCATTTTAAAAATAAAGATATTAAAACTGGCAGGAACAAAGCAACAAGAGCGGCAAGGCAACGAGAGTGGTGGAAGAAACCAGAATGAAACACTAGCCATAGCCGGCGCGTCTTTTATAACGGTATGCAAATGAGAGGGGTTAGCAGCCGGCCATGACCGGTCATTGGCCCGGGAGGTGGGGGAAGGAGTGGGGGAAGGAGTGGGGGAAAGGGGGGGGGGGCTCCATTTTTTCGGGGGGGGGGGGGGGGGGCTCCATTTTTTCGGGGGGGGGGGGGGCTCCATTTTTTCGGGGGGGGGGGGGGTCATTGACCTTTCAGGTCCGGTCATTGACCCTAAGGAGTGGGGATGGACACAGAACCCTCCTTTGCTTACTACTACACGGATCAAACTAGCCATGTACCAGAACTTATTTCTGCTAAGTCGCATGTAAGCTAAATAGCTTACATCCCTAAATTTAAGTCTTAGGTGGCCCTGAAAAGGGCCGTTTGGCTGGGTTTGGTGGACTGCTATGGAGCTTAAGGCATAAAAAAATAAGGGACTTCAATGTTGTTTTCCAAATGGATTTCAGCAGGATCGGCTTGTGTAAACTTGTACAAATTAATTGCACAAATATCACATTTTTCTTCTTCTGGGATGATAAACTTGTATGACAAGTAACATTTGTATTCATAAATTCCACCATCTATTGTAAAATCCAATAATCCATTTCCTATTGCAGCCGAACCACATTCTGGACACATATTTGTTCCATCCATAAATTTATACTGAAGATAATGAAAAAGTCCAAAATTTTCCCTATAAAAAGAATACACTTCTTGACGTAGTGTTAGTGGAAGGTTTCCATCTTCAAATGCAAGTTCCGCCAACACTATATTTGAAACTATCTGTCGCAAACATAATTCTAATAGAGTAGGCATGTTGCAGCAGTGGTCTCACGGATTGGAATGAAGACTCTGGAGTAGCTAGTATAACGGTTAGATGTAGGTAGACAACCGGTCATGACCGGCCATTCACCCAGAGGAGTGGTAGGGGAACGAATGGTGGGGGAAGAAGTGGTGGGGGAAAGGGGGGGGGGGGGCTCCATTTTTTCGGGGGGGGGGGGGGGCTCCATTTTTTCGGGGGGGGGGGGGGGGGTCATTGACCTTTCAGGTCCGGTCATTGACCCGAAGGAATGCACACAGACACAGAACCATCCTTTACTCACTACTCACATGAAAGTAGGTCACGAGACTTAGAGTGTTAAAAAATAATGGGGGAGAAACACAACGCTATAACGCGTTGTGTTTCTCCCCCAGTATTTTTTTAGCAATAATTTGGAAAAAGCTATGTGAATTTACTTGCTACGCCCCCACCTTGTAATACCATCCAGTTTGTGTCTGAGGAGATAGTCTTTAGAGTCTAACTCATAAACTGATTTCTCTTTGCGCAAGGATTCAATCACTTTAATATTATATCTTAAGCCGTTACAAGTTGCCAAAATGTGTTCGTTGTCAATAACACGTTCAAAAAAATAAACACAACCTCTCTTAAGCCTATTTCCTTTCACACCAATAATTTTGGATTGGTATTCAACAGTGGGGGTTTCTGTCACTTGTGGTTCAGAAATGTGTTTTACGACATGTACACGGCAAAAACTTTCGTTTTTTACACATTTCCTCCCACAAGGTGATCCTTTCTTAATTCCCCTAGTAAGCATTTCAGGGCAAGTAGTGGGACGGCTAAATGCCCTACGACGCTCTTCTTGTAATAATTGAAATTGCTCTGAAGGAGCAGGTTTAGGAGTAGGTTTAGGAGTAGGTTTAGGAGCTGGTTTAGGAGCTGATTTAGGAGATGGTTTAGTAGCAGATTGAGAGGAATCAGTTTTATGATAGGTATGATCTTTAGGTGTACTAAGTGGTGGGGTAGGAGGCAATGGTGATAGTGGGATAATAGGTGTGCTAAGACGATGAACAATGGTTTCAACGGAAGGGGTATTAGGATAGTGATGAACTGGCTTCTGCGGTGGCGGCATAGTAGTTGATGGTGGTGGCGGCATAGTAGTTGATGGTGGTACAGAGTCCTTTGAAGGCGAAGGCGGTGAAAAAATACTACGAAGTCTAGAAGTGTTAGTTGGCGGAAGAATAGCTCTAGAAGTTGAAGGTTCAGATGCAAGTCGGTTCTTGTAGCAATCAGGAAGGTTTTTGAGGCGAAGAGTTTTCTTAGGTGCAGGAACAGCTGTAGTAGAAATAGAAGTCGAAGTAGAAGTAGTAGTCGGTACAGAAGACATGGTTATAACTCCAAGTTCGCAGCGTAACGTCTGGAATCAGAATGAAACACTGGCCGCGGCTGGCTCGGCTTTTATAACGGTATGCAAATGAGAGGGGTTAGCAGCCGGTCATGACCGGTCATTGGCCCGGGAGGTGGGGGAAGGAGGTGGGGGAAGGAGTGGGGGAAGGGGGGGGGGGGGGGGCTCCATTTTTTCGGGGGGGGGGGGCTCCATTTTTTCGGGGGGGGGGGGGGTCATTGACCTTTCCGAAAGTGGGTCAAGGTCATTCAAGATTTATAATGATCCAAGGTGATGGAAACAGTAATACTGTTCCCACCACCCTGTTTGCCTAACGGTTCCCACTCCCAACCCACTAGTTACGTTCTGCAAGGGAGGTCCCTGGGCCGTCCGCATCAAAGCGTAACTTCCCGTCCGCATCAAAGCGTAACCATTAATTTCAGGGAAACTGGAACAGTTAATGCAGAAACGCAACTCTAACCCCACCCAAACTAATCCCACCCATCATATTCCTAAACAAAATGCAAAAAAAAGTCCGACTTGCGGATGTCCCACCCATTTTAAATGAAGTTCAACTGAACTTCTGAATTTACAGTTAATCTACCCCCTAACATCTAGCTGTAAGGCAAAACAAATGCACAAAACAAACATAAATTATTAGTACCAACACATCATTATTAAAAACCAAATAATTCAACACAACCAAATACCATCATTATTCTTAAAAATTAATACACCTTAATGCTAAACCCAACTTATAACTAACATCGCAATGCGCAAATTATTTCTTAAATTAAATACACCTTAAAACTAAACACACACACACACACATACCACATTGCATTAAAAAACGCAACATAGTAGAAGAAGTTCAAATATATATAGGCCTACTATATATTTGAAACCTCTTGCTGAGTTGCCAACAACCTTTCGCTATGAAAGTTTGTTGGCGACTGAAGCAAAGATATAGCTCCTATCGCTCCTCGGGTTTTCAAGGAGTGGGGGAAGTTGTTTCACTCCAGTACAGTGTTCAATCCAGTCCAATTCGCAGCAGTGTAAAAGGAAGGCGAAGGAGTGGGGAGCAGCATATGCACAGCAATGCAAAACCAAGGTTTGAGGTTAGAATTATCCATGTGCAGTAGCGCTAAAGTGAGTAATACAGGACTAGGCGCATGCGCAATAGCATAGTCACTATTCCGATCCGGAGAACTCGTTGCATGCGCAGCAGGTTTGAGGTTAGAATTATCCATGGCAGCTGCCATATTTAGTCTGGTTTCACCACATAAAGTCAACAACCGGTGGTGACCGGCCATTGACCTGGAAGAGTGGGGGAAGGAGTGGGGGAAATAGTAGGGGAAGGGGGGGGGGGGCTCCATTTTTTCGGGGGGGGGGGGGGGGGCTCCATTTTTTGGGGGGGGGGGGGGGGGGTCATTGACCTTTCCGGTCGGTCATTGACCCCAAGGAGTAGGGATACACACAGAACCCTACTTCTCTTACTACTCAAGTGAAAGTCGGTCAACCAGTCATTTGCTTGCCATCTGCCGCCATCTGGCTGGAGTTATTGCCTCTATAAAGGTGGGTAGTTTATCTCGCTACAAACATTCATTGCCTCGCATCCGCTCGGTCATCATCTCTCGTTACTTTTATGTTATGACTACTTCACTTAATAGGTTTGAGGTTAGAATTATCCATGAAATAGCCTTTGTAAATTCTAACCTATAAAATTACTACTCTGGCTTTCTCTTTCAATTTCTTTTACACTTCATTTTATATCTCAGTCTTCTTTTAACTTCTGAACTTAACACATCGATTATAATGACTGCACAATGTTTAAAATTAAAGCTTTTGCGAACACAACACATATTACGAAGTACTTCTAAACCTTCAATTTCAAAGTGTAAAACTAATTTAAATAGAGTTAGGAAGAAGTACAGTTTTAACCCATTATACTGTTCAACAACTTCTCAGGTTAATGTTGATGATAGTGTTATTTACGACATTTTACATTCTATGTTACACTTAAATAACTTAGAACTTGTTACACCTATCGACTGTGTTCAACAAGTTTTTTTATTTCACCCCCACCATTCCCTATATAAGGGCCCCAACAATAATTCCTACTTCATTATCTTCTATGCTCTTCAGCTAACAACATCTCCACTCTAATTCACATTACAATAATAATGGAAACCAACCAAGAAAATGTTCAAGTTCATGAAATATCATCAACAACTCATCCAAGGGAAAATCCTTCTAGAAATTTAACTTCAACAACTCCTCAGAACCCTGTACAAGTTCCAGATGTATCTTCTACAACAATAAATGATGTAGAAGCTATTCTTCAATCCCTTGTCGGTTTCGACTGACCTGTATGATGATCACCGATAAACTGAACTCTTAGAGTTCAGTCTTTTTTAAAACCCCCTCCATATGACCTTGAAGCAATCTCCTTTATACACTAACTCCTACTTCAAAAATTAACACCATCTCCTCACCCCTTCTCCACCCTTTCATTTGATTTAGCCTCTCCCCACCTGAAGCTATATGGCATGGCATATGGCGGCAGCGACTTATTTGGCAGCTGGCCGATGGCAGCTGGCCGGCAGCGGCTGGCAATTGGCACGACTTCCGTTTTGAAAGTAACCAAACCCCACTACTTTTGGGGCTCCAATGTTAATCTTATGGAGAATAAGGATGTGTTAATATTTCACTTATTAACCAATATTTTTGGATGACACTTGGTATTTAGCTTCATTTGGTTGAGATTCATCCATTCAAGGTAAAAAATCTTGGTTTTTGTACTTATCACGGCAGCAAACCTGCATACTCTTTTCCCATGTTAATCATATGGAGAATAGGCAAACTCTTTTATTTATGGACAGATATTGATGAAACTTACTATATGTCTTTATATGGTCGAAATAAATTTTTTTCTATGCTAAAACCTACTTTTAGTGTCCCCCATGGCAGCATACCTGCATACTCTTTCCCTATATTTATCTTAAGGAGAATAGACATTTATTTCCCTATTTATGAGCACGTCATGAAATTTTGTTTACAAGTTTAGCTGGTCAAAATTAATATTACTAATTTGGAAATTCGCTGAGTACGCAGGTCTGCTGCGACGAGGGGTATTTTAATACGCTAAGGGTTTTTTATTTTGTAAGTAGAACTCTTCCTTCAATTTAGGCAAGTTTTTAAATTTTGTTTTTGTCCTTGGCGTGTTGCTTGGTCTGCAGTTGTTGAAATTTCTATTTAAATTTAGTATTTTGAAATTTTCCGTTAGAATAACATTGCCATTGATTTGAGTATTTAAAAATTCTGTAAATTTACAGCTGCAAATTGGGAATACATTGGGGATATTAATCATAATCACAAGTTTGTATTTGTTGGATGTTATTGATTTAGAACTAAAAGAATCATTTTAGATTTTTAGCAATGACATGCGTCTAGCCCAAATTAAATTGCTCCATTTCGTGCAACAAGTACAATGGTAAAATTTCTGGGTTTGTAATTTATGCCATTTGGTCACAAAACTAAAAGAATGACGTGACAAAAGACGGGGAAAGGGTTAACATTGTCGCTTATGAGAAACATATGACACTTTAGCTCTCCTTCGGTTCTTATTAATGCTCTTCCGCACAGTTTGACTTAAAATCTAAAGCCCACAAAAATTATTTCGCACAAAATTAACTCGTTATTAATTTCAGATCAATCTAGACTAAGATCACATACAGTTTAAAAAAAAAGAAATTTGTCTGTAACTTTTCATATCAGAGTTTTTTGCAATATCCGATTATTAATGCGGTAAAAAACCCCTATAGGTTATTTTTACCTTCAAAAGTAAAATTTGTAAAAAATTTATTTTGTAAAATCATAATTCACTTAGACCTACAAGAAATTGAAAGAAAATCTTAACTAATACTTGGGTGTATTAAAAATAATAAATACAAAAAGAGCATTTTCTTTGTATATTTTTACAATAAAACACATAGTTGATAATTACAACTTTTTACGTGTCAGTTTAACGCCAGACATAATTTTAAATTTCGTAAAAACTGCTAAGGTGATAAAGCTTGGCATAATCGGTGGTGTAGAGTTATAGCTCAATTAAAGCATTAGTTCCCTGTTGAATAGGCAATAAAACCACACTAGTTGCATATAGATGAACCGTGGAGCGTCGCCATATGTTCGATAGGTGCTAAATTGATGAGGCTCTTCACTCACTACTAGAGTCTTGTCTTAATGCAGGGAAACAGGTTTGGGATTGTCGAGACTTTAATGATTGTTAGCTTATTTTAATCAAGTACGATTTCTCAGCGAAACAAGCCGTTTTTCTTTAACTATTTTTTTCTAGGTTTATTAAGTCTTTTACGTTAATTAACTATCGAAATCAATTTGAAGCAAATAGATTTCCTGTTTTAACATAGGGTTATATTTAGAGAAGTTTTGTGGTTATTATCTACTTATGAGTCTGCCAGGGAAACTTTATTCGCACAGTCTTATAACGGTGTCTAGGTCTTTACGTCTGGCCAGTGTATGGTTGGCTTTATCAACGCATGTTTCTGTCAACAGTTTTTTTCCTTTCTGATTATTGCGTGTCAATGCCTACTTCAGTTATTAGTTACGACTCTTTTAAAGTTTTTGAAGCAAAGTGACTTGTCTTTTGAGGAATCGATTTTGACTTAATAAACCATAAAAATGATCTATTTTTCTTCATTTGATTTGTGAACATTTTTACTAGAAAACCTTTGTAAAAAATTCCAATACACGAGAGTTTCAGCTTTAAAATTATTTTAGGCTTTAAACTTGATGATTTTTTTGCCATCACTGTTTCCAATTGAAGAGTATTAGTATTTATACCCTGCAAATATTCTAATAGTTATCTAAAAAAAACTTTTTACAGGCGAACAAATAATTAGTTTGAACTTGATAACTACTAGGACTAAATTCAACAGGTGCAAGGATAAATTTTAAAATGTGATCGAACAACCAGTTTACAAAACAATTAATTAAGAAATCTAGATATTATCAATTCTTTCAAACAAGCCAAAACGTTACATTCGTCAAATAATTTAGTTAAACATAATAAAAACAATCTGCACAATCACCACTTGTAGTATTATGTACAGAATCCTTCTCTATTTTTCAATATGTATTTTTTCAATATGCATCGTTTATGTTTTGGCTAATTTTAGAAAACCTTATTAAACACTTTTCACGACCAACCGAATATTAACACACCCATCATCTAAAATAACTAGACACCATCACGCGAAAACAAAAACCACACCAATAACGACATAACCAGCCTGGGTGGAACGGTTTTAACAAGGTGCTAATAGAAATGAGCCGCGCACGAGACACGACCGATCAGCTGATTACAGGTGTTAGCGGCTCAGCTGTTAACGGTTTTTTTCTGTTAGTTGTCGGCGCGCAAGTTTTATTATATCGTAATAACAAACCGCTGGGTGAACCTGTTGATTTATTCAAAATTGCTGGTTCGCGTTCACGCCTGTAGCCCGCGCTAGTGCGGTCAAGGCTTGGCGGGAACGCTGCTTTTGTTTTATTTGCAATAAATAAATTAAAGGTAGCAATTTTAATCATTCAGGAATAATCTTTGGACTATATAGTATATTTCGTCACAAGGGCCGAAAGTGGCGTTTTGCCGGCCCCGAGATCGTGTTGCAAGTTGAACTTGAAATGATCGAGGGTGGCAAAACGCTTTCGGCCCGAGTGATGAACGATATTTTCATCACACTACACAATTCAATTAATTCTAAACAAGTGAAAAATTACTTTTTTCGTTCGTAACAAACAAAACAATAACCTCAACTTCAACTAACCTAGCGAGATGTACTGCTTGAGTTTCTGGTTGCTAGGCAACCACTTCACATCAGCTAAGGCCACAAAAACTAATACTCTAACGGTAAGTGACTACAGCTGATTCAAAGGGAAAAGCACTATTTTCCCATCTACGTCGTACATATTTAACAGTTTCTACCAGCTGAACTACTAACCACGTCACTGATTTGTTATTTGTTGTTGTTGTTGTTAAATACCTTCTAATATTCTAGATTTCTCTACTGCTACCGTTTTCATTACTGCCCTAGGCCGGCAAAACAGGTGTTTCGTTGGTAGTAGTGAGGATCGAAAACAGGTGATATCGATGTAGTGTGATGAAAAATTTGTTTTTCATATTTAAAAAATAAAATATATAAGTTTAATTTTAAAAAATCATTCAATCATTTTTTTAAAATAATTTTTTTAATAATTTTAAAAATCACTATACTGTACTCTAACAAATTTTTAATGGAAGAATCGCAAGTATATAAAGGTTTTATATATAACTTTTGTTTATTAACACTTTTTTAAAGTTATAAATACTAATGACATTATTATTAACTGTCAGTAATCATTGTGATAATTTGTTTTCAGTTTATAATTGTTATTAAATACGAACACTTTGAAAAACGAAAACCCCACTGCAGTTAGAAAAACATAAGTGGTAGTTTGAGTGTGTGTCTTATTAGGTTTTCTCAAAACGGAAAAATACAAACAATAATAAATGTGAACTTGTTTTTGTAAAAGCTCTGAATTGACATTAAATGTTTAATTTATCATAAAAAATTAATTTTAATGAAATGCAGAATGGATTATTTCTATGCAAATTAACTTCGCAGAGAATGCAGTTGACAACGACTTTACTACGGAAACAATTGTTTTTCATTCAGGAAGTCATAAGATGAACACAGGTCGTGACTTCAGAACTCTCAGTTGTCTTGGATAGATGTAGAAAACGTGTGTTAAAACCTCGTTATACTGTACATATTGCAAACATTAAAATAAAATAGAGGTGTTTACATTTCTATTCAGCAGTAATGAATCCCATTAGGAAACCAAACAAAGAATGTTACATGTACATTTTATAGACTGTTTAGTATAATGTGTAAATGTTGACTAGTTTTAAATTCCCTCTAATTTGTATATAAATGTAAATTTTGGCTATGGGCAAAGTACATGGTAGGTAGACAATTTTTTTAACAAGCATAGGCATTTAAAATGACCATAGAAACGTAAAAATAATTACGTGAGCCTACAATGAAATAATTTAAACCGTAATATTTAAAAGTTATTAAATTACTACAAAAATACATGAAATAAAGCATACAAATTTGTAGGATTATCTTGACCTACAGTGAAAAAAATAAAAAATATAATGACACCCAGATATTAGTTCACAATTCAGTTACAAAAACAAATAAAAATATTACTGAAGTATCTTAATAAAATGAAATACGCCAAACTAAGCTGGGAACGACACAAAAGTTGGTAAGCTGTAAACATAATCTTTATGTGATATGCAAAGAGAGAAACCTGCTCTGAGACGCTCGGCTAATGAAGTGATTGGCTGTGATATATTATGTGCCAACTTGAGCCAGCCGACTTGACAGCTGCTCTCTTGTTGGGACAATCAACTTCTTGTACTATTTACATGTCGTTTCTCTTTTGTCTTTGCCAATTATTACTGACGAAATGCAAAAAGAATGCAAAGTGTAAAAAGGGCTAAGAGATTTCCATGTGGCAAAAGAATTCATGTTACAATAGTATAGAATCAGTTGCTTAACCACGATGCGATACTTTCTGGATTTATAATAGAAAACCAGGTTAACCGAGCCTTGCTCGTTATTTTTAATTCACCTTTGTTATAGTGTCATAGTAACAAAGCTATTAAATTTCCACCAACAACCAACTATAAATCTTACTGTTAACAGATGTTTAAAAAAGACTGATTAACGTTAATTCATATGATAAAGATCTTTTATCCATTAAGTTCTTCTACATACTTTTATCTATCAAGTTCTTCTACAGAAGGTTAAAATCACTAGAAACGACCATATTCCGAAAATATCCGCGAATGTTTGAACTTGCCCCTCATCAAATGAGAGGCCAGATGTGCTGCGTTTGTATAAATCCCTCTAATCTTGGAATAATTCGTTTGGCAAGCTCTTTCAAACGTCGTTGGCAGCTCCGGCAGATTAGAAACATCTTGGGTGAAGCCACTTGGAACCCTCTTTACAAGAATATTGCTCCGAATATATGCTAATTTATTGATATTCACTCATACCTTGAATAAGTACTAACGACTTCCTTTGCGTTTTCAACATGCTTGAAGAAAATAGCATTGTAAATTTATTAACTCTGGCTAGTACGTCTGTAAGCGAATTGGACTCCACTTCAAGATTTGGAGGATTCTATTCTCGGAATGGAAAAAACTTGTTGGGGTTAGATTAGGAAAAAAAGTTATTAGAACTGCCTTAAATTGGAAGGATTCTGATGTCTCCTTTAACATTCCTGCTCCTCTTTTTTTACCTAAATTATTTGGAAATTCCTTTTTATCTTCTCCTCTTTGATGCATTAATATTGAAACGGAATCCAATCACGAGGGTGAATTGCATGGTTGTTCTAGTTATCAAGTCTAACATATAAGTGTCTAACACATCTCACCATTCCATCTTAAATCCGAAGGCGTTTCAACAATCCAGGGGTTTGCTTTATTACCTTTTTACCCTACACAATTTTGAATCGGGGATCACACGAAAGAAAATTCGTCAAACACTTCATATCGGGGGTTTAATGTTACACATATTTAAAGCACAAAGTAACCTGAAACGTTACAAATACGATAGAAGCAGGCACTTCTAAAGGCCTTTGAAATCTCAACGATCGGAGACGACTGACCCAATTTTCTATTCAGCAGTAGGCCTAGCCCCCTCCACATCCAAGGCGTGACTGTAATCCGGTGGCCAGGGCCTTGTTATGTTTATCAGCTAGGCGGGTCTCGGTTGCGCCCGAAAAGCAGAGGGTGCTCCAGTGACCCGTTTACAACAAGGAGCGTCCATGTCCATAACACATAACACTATCCGGCAGCCAAGGTCATTTAGTCATCTGCACTGGTGGTGTAACACTTGTCTTGACGGTTTGATAACGATACAATACCATCGGGATCAGTTTGGAGCAGGGAGTGGGATAAAAATCTTTAAGGTGATCATTGATCTAAAACGTGTTGATAATCTCTACCATCATTGTAGTTACCTACAGAAGGTTTGTTTTACAGTTAATGGAAACACTACTGTGAGGAAAGTTCTGACTGGCCTTGCTGGAGCTTGAAGCCAACATGCATAGTTCTTAAACTTGCAAATTTCTGTTAATATTACATTTTATTTAATAAAATTTGGTGCAACAATAAGACTTTATAATATTTGAATAATTGTTTCATAATTTATAAGGCGATATGAATCTAAAGTTAGTAAATTATCATGATAATTGTTGATTAAAATGGAAACTGAATAAGTGCACGACTATGGCTATTCCCTGCAAAATTTAACTGCAACTGCATTTTAAAACTTGTTTATGAGTACAGCATACAAATCAAGAGGAAATGGACATTTTTTCATTGTCAAATGAAACATACTTCGACTGATGGAAATCTCACTGTAAAACAACAATTTTTTCAGATTTAATCATCATTTTTGAACTTTCAGAATTTTACATGCTGTGTAACTCCACAGATCACTGCCTAAATTTAGAATCGCTATTCCACTATCTAATATGCGAACATCTACGCAACTTTGATATTGGCATGACAATTCCAAATGTTTATCTCCGATCATCAACAATATCCGGACTTGGCACAGTGAAGGGAAACAGTTCTGCCAACTTGACGCGAGTGACTGGAGCATGGCTGGCAACTTGTCAACTTCCAGTGTAGCCGTCATGTCTGTGATTGATCCCCGGGATGAAATACAACGATCGCCAATATCAATCTTATCTTGGATGAATGTGGTCAGTTGATTTGCTACAGTAGCAGCGGCAAGCCTTTGTGGGGATTAGAAAAAGATTTATTTCACCTTGCGCTTTCTTTGAAAGCTTTCCTGGTCTTTGTGATTCCATAACTGTATTAAGGTTATATTTCCTTCATAGTAGTTTTCATCACTAGGAGCAAAAGTGGGTCTTTTTGGTGCGCAATCGTGTTTTAAAAACGAGGCGCAGCCGAGTTTTTAAAAACGATTAAGCATCAAAAAGACACTTTTGCTCCGAGTGATGAACAACGTTTTTTATCATAATGCGAAAATTAGACTTTTGATCGTTAAAAATATTAACTATAAAGTTGTATTTTCGAGGTTATATTTACAAAGTAAGTAATATGCAGTGTTTACATTTCTGTTATTTACAAACAATGCTTTTCATAAAGTTTGAATTTCAAAATTCTGCTCATCGACATAAATAAATCAATAGTAATATACTTGGAAAACAGCTGACTTTTCAGTACTAGGACCTAAAAAATTCTCCATCTGATTTTTCAGTCCTAGGACAGAAAAGAATCGGTTTTGGTACTATTGAGAGAACAAAAAACTGGCCGATTTCGTGCAGAATGATAAAAAATATTTTAGGTTTAAAGCCTCCACATTCATATTGTCTTTTGAAGAATGAGGTTTCTAGTTATAAAAAAACATTGAATTGGAATATTAAAATAAATAAAGATTTAGTTTAAGTGGCACCGGCTTTACAAAGCACACTACTGTGACGTTATTAATTTAATTTTTCAATTAAATGACCTTATTATTCAAGTATATTGCTACTAAGTATATTGCTATTGTTTTAGTATTTTTCACTAAAACTTTCGTCGGTAGAAAAAATTTATTACCAGATAGCAAGGATTACCGTTAAGTCATTAAAAAAGTGAAAACTCCACCTTTTGCAACATTGTTTAACTAAAAAAATTGACAACAATTCTTAGTGCCAAAGTTTTGTTTTAAAACAAATTTTAGTACTAGTAGGTACTAAATATGCTGAACAGAGAGTGTTAAATCTACAAAGACTTTACTATTATGTAAGTCTAACTGCAAAAAAGTTGGCAAAACTATGTATGAATTTTGAAATAGACCTAGGTATTTATGAGGTCTCTCACTTGTATTTTTGGAACGGAGAAGGTACCGACTTTTAGTTAACAAAAAAAGTATACCAACTGATCAAGGTTAGCTTTTCCTGACCTTGACTACACAAAAAATCTCTTAACAGAAAAATTCTCTTGGGTTCAAAATAAACTTAAAACATCGCAAGAAAATGTTAAATTGCGTAACATTATTGTTCATTTCACCTATTTTATAACAAACTCAGGACATGACAGTTTTGCAACAGTCGTCTAATTCTCCACCGTTCCCTCCCCAGGGTCCCCGGCACGTGTCTGTTGTCAATCAAGTTGTCGTCGGCCAATCCAGCGGGTCACTAGTAGTGTGAAATTGAGGATGCTGGCCCAGTTCAAGGTCACCTGAGGGATGACGTCATCGAGGTCAATGACCTCACCGATGACGTCATCGATGACGTCATCGATGACGCAATCGATGACGTCATCACTAATGACGTCATTTCGATGACGTCACACCCATGACGTCACAGAAATGACGTGCTGATGACGTCATCACCCCTTACGTCATCAAAACGACGTCACCGACGCCACTAAGGTCAAGGTCACGCAGAAACTTAAAATTTTTTAGCACTTTTGCCGTTTCTCGCACTACGCTCCGAGTTTCAGTCAGAGTCCCCGTGACCTTGACCACTTGGAGCGAATTTTCGACGAGAAACGGCAAAAGTGCCAAGTTAAACTCGAGTTTCTGACATGACTCTGCCTAAATGGGCAATAGGTAATCCCTCAGGTGACCTTGAACTAGCACAACACCCCCAATTTCATATTACTGTGACCTTGAAAACTTAACAACGGAGCGCCGACACCGATGCGCACCCCACGACAGCCACCGAGTGACTGACTGTCAGGCTCTGTGTACTCTAGGTATATCGGCTTGAGAGACTAAGACTCTAAACTGTCAGGAATGGGAGTAACTAACTGAATTTTGCAAGGAAAAGTCATTTCATCCAATATTTTAAACAAATCCTCATCAGTAAAACTGACATTAGTCCGTTTTGTATAAAACTTAGGGTGTCCGCGCAACAGTTTGCGCCACTTAGCTAAAGTCGAAACCCTCTTAACTTTGAGTGGTGGACAGTGAGCAACTAATAAAGTCTTAACACGGCTAAGTTTCTTACCTAAAGCGTCCCGCGACATGGCTTCCCCTCACAAAAGTCCGCACAATACTGAGAGACTGCTTGTAGCGCATGAGTCAAGGGAAAAGAGGTGGGGGAAACAGCAGGAGTGGGGGAAGGTCACAGTGGCGGGGGAAGGTGAGGTGGTACGCTGGAGTTTCGCATCACTTCACCATGAGCTGTCCTACAGTCAACACACTGTTCTCTTGGCCCGAGTTGGCACTAGAAGAAACATTTCTGTACAGCTTAGGCTGTGAGAGCCGAGGAAGCAAAGTCAAAGTGGAAATTGTGTTAAACTCCAAGATGAAGAGTCTCCTAAATAAACTAATTGTATCCTTGCAATCTCCTATAACTTTAGAGAAATACCACTTTATTAAGCGACACCTTATACTTTGGCAAAACGAAGCAGAAATGGAAAAGATTACAGTAAAATTAATTTAACTTAAAACTTGGACTGGACACTCATGGCGATACCACGTGGCGTGCAAACGCCACCCTAAACATTACAAGTTAGGTTATTGAGCACCTCTGGTACGATAACCGATGTGCTAGAGTTAAAGTGTGATGACCTTGAGTCAAAACACTGAAATACTACAAGTCGATATCGTCCCAGAGTCAAAGTGTAGTGACCTACATTCAGAACTTGTAAAATTACTTACATATAGAGAGCTAGAAAACAGCGAGGCGCACCGCATGGAAGCCGGAGACATACTGGCGAAGCGGTGTTGTGCAGCCTAGGGACCCAGTTGTGGTGGGGGTATAGCCAACACTTAGAGTACAAGTGTTGTGGGTGACCTTGACCCACTTAACTTACCTCGACCCCCCCCCCCGACAAAAAGTGCGAGCCCCCCCCCCCGAACTTTTTTTTCGGAAAAATTTTTGACCTTGACCAAAAAGTTTTTTGCTCCGGACGAGAAGTGCCCCCCCCCCCCGAACTTTTTTTTCGGAAAAATTTTTGACCTTGACCAAAAAGTTTTTTGCTCCGGACGAGAAGTGCCCCCCCCCGAAACCCCCCCCCCCACCCCCACCCCCACCCCCACCCCCACCCCCTCCCCCACCCCTGATATCCTGGGCGTGGCAGCCCCGGTGGGGATATAAGGGGGCCCGGCCAGAGCCGGCTCGCAGTCCGCTCCCGCGCGTTGAACGTGAACGATCGGGACGGACCGCCATAGGCATCACTAAACATTGAATGGCGCCTTCAGTGTTTAGCGAAGTCTACTCTAATTTTAAGACTTGTATTAGTTGTAAGATATTGCGCTTGCGTTTGGGTATTGCGAATTGTTTTATATGACAGTGTTTTACTTGCACCCTATGTCTCCTGTGTGTCTTTTATCCTTTGTGTCTTGTTTGTTATATGTGTTTAATGTGTATGTGCTTGTTCCAGCATTGACTACGTTGAGCTCAATTTTGTGTTGTAAGTGTGTTATATCTTTCTAAAGTGTATACGCTTGTTTTAGCAATCCCCTCCTTGAGCTTTTGCAATGCTCAAAGTAAATTGTAAAGACAGGGAACGGGAGTAGGCCCCCGTGTAAAGTTACTTTTGTATAATTGTTAGGCTCCTCTCATGCATGCTTTAATGCGGCTGAGAAATAGGAGCGTCCGTTTGTACGCCTATATGGGGGTAATAAGCCGATGGCCTCTGCACTCGGACCGAGGACGTAAGCCACTAGGGTGTCCTCAGTTAGTTTCCCTTCTGGAAACTCAAAATTATGTAAATGAAACTTTGTTAGCTATTTGTGTTTTTTTTTTGTCCCCAAGGCCCCCGAACATTCGTGGTTCGCCATGGATGTACGGGGGCCGAAATTTTTTAATGTCCGTGTGGCCTTGACCCACATAGGACTTGTAAAAATTTACTGCATTGCTAAATTAAAAATATTAAAGATAGGGTTACGGGAGTAGGCCCCCGTGTAAAGCCACTTTTTTTTATAATTGTTAGGCTCCTCTCATGCATGCTTCAATGCGGCTGAGAAATAGGAGGTGGTCCGTTTGTACGCTTATACGGGGGTAATGAGCCGATGGCCTCTGCACTCGAACCGAGGACGTAAGCCACTAGGGCGTCCTCAGTTTCTTTCAAAATTATGTAAATGACATTTCGTTAGCTATTGGAAAAGTTATTAGTTGGAAATGCAGTAAATGTTTACAAGTCTCGCGTGGCGAAGGGTACACGACATTGGATGTTGCCTTGTTGTCATAGTTGGGTCTCTTCGGAGGCTACAGCGATGACAACCCAAGTGCCCCACACCCCCATAGGGGGGTGTGGGGCTTAATTTTTTTAAAGTTTTTTCGTGACCTTGACCTAAATATAAAAGTTTTCAAAATCTTTAACAGTCAGATCTTATTAACACAGTTTATATATAGAGGTCTTTTAAAAGTTAACAGTTAGGTATTAGTAACGCACAAGTTTGGAATTGTTTATAGTTGGGTCTCTTGGGAGGCTTCAGCGATGGCAACATAAATGTCCCAAGTGGGGCTTATTTTTTTGAAAAAGTGCGAGCCCCCCCCCCCGACAAAAAGTGCGCACCCCCCCCCCCCGACAAAAAGTGCGCACCCCCCCCCCCTCCCCCCCCCTCCACCCCCACCCCCCTCCCCCACCCCTGATATCCTGGGCGTGGCGGCCCCGGTGGGGATATAAGGCGGCCGGGTGGCATGCACTTCTCATTCCTGTCCAGGTTCCCGTACCGGACGGTCCTCTCTCGCTCCTGAGATTTTGTTTAGTTATTTCAATCTTCTTTTCATACTTACTCTTTTCATATTTACTCTTCATTTATTCGCTTCATCAAGATGGGTCTTAAGCTCAAGAATTACCCACCAGCTTCTTCAACCTCGGCCAACACGCCTCAGCCCTCATCGTCCTCCGCTCCGATCCTAGAATACCTCATGACAGCGCAGATTCTGAGCTGCCTGACGATGCCGCCGCCGCCGCCGCCACCGCAGCCTGCCTCGATGCCCAGCCTCTCACCATTGCCACCAACATTGCAAGAGGTTGGCACACCTGCAGCATCGGAAGAGACTGGCGCACCTGCAGCTTCGGAAGAGGTTGGCGCACCTGCGGCATCATCAAAAAACCCCAGCGGACGAGTCCTGATAGCCTCTCCTGCACTCTCGCTGCTATCAGACTCGGGATCGGAGTCTGCGGTATTTCAAGAGGCGTCAAGGTCGAGGATAACCCCCTATAGCCGCACAAAGAAAATCCTATCCTACACCAAATCACAATGTCCCTCACCCATATCCCCCATGCCATCCACACCAACCAAAGCACCCCGTAAATCCATCTTTTCCCCTGAACTTCCCTCCATAGACCTAACACGCTCTCCTACCCCACCCAAAATTGTTTGCTCCATTCCTTTTGACCAATCTTTGCCTCTTCCACCCCCTTCCACCCCTATTTCTTCTAGCCAGCCTAATTCGGAGAAGCTCCAAAACACTAAGAGTCCAACACAAAAGAAACGTAATCGTGTTAAATGCCCTGCTGGCAAGCGTGATAAATGCGATTATGTTTGGTTTAGCAGAGAGGCTGTGGTTCTTTGTTGTCCGAGTTTTGCTCTTCCAGAAAAAGATCGTTGCCAACGACACTTGAATAAGAAAATCAAAATTCCGACACCAAAGCCCTATAGCCTTAATATTATGCCTGAAAAGTCCAAGTTCAAACACCCCAACAGTCCGCAGAAGCTGAAAATTAATAGGCTCAAGAGGGACAAAAAATATTATTTCATTGTTCAAGCTTATGGAGCATTTAACATAAATGTGCAAATCATTCTAAAAGGTGATGGCCGCCTTCATAGAATGAAAGTACCACCTGCGATGGTACAAAGAGAATTTTTTGTCCCCGGGGCTTATTTAATTCGAAGAAAAGGATGCCTATCTGTTTGGGAAATGGACTAGGACATGGGCTCACCAAAAAATCAAAATTGTTAGGTTGTGTTGGACAATATTTAAAAGTCTTTTTCCAAATTATTTTTCCAAATTTAGTCTTAACCCTCTTAAAGTAAGGGAGAGGGGTATTATACAAGTCAAGTAATAAAAAAAAAAAAAAACACTTGACTTGTATAATACTTTAACCTGGCGGTGATGTAAAGTCACTGGGACAATCTCAAACCGTGTCCTTGAGGGTGAAGACTAAGTTACAAAAATCTTTAACAAATAAAAAACTTACCTCCAAATGCTTGTAGCTTGCTACAAGTGTTTGGAGGTAAAAATTTTTTAAAGTTTGAATGACCTTGACCCACATAAAGTACTGTTTAAAGTAAACTGCTAACCTTACAACTTATGTCGTGTATCACGTGATACCCCCCACTCTAACGCTTTTAATAAGCTTTTATGAGCCGTTCATTTGCTTCAGTCCGTTCCTATGCTCTGTGGTAAACATGTCACAGTACAATAACAAAGGTGGAGACTTCTTGATAAATGAACACAATGCTTGGGAAGTGCTAAACCGGCATAGAATGGATGTTGAGTGTTGTATAAGACGAGATGGGTCTACATTTTATCTATGTATTATAAACAAACAAACCCACAAGTATGAACACTGGACAAAAATTAATTATAACAACATAGATGAGCTGTTTGCTTGGGTTTTTGAGGTGTGTAAAGTTATTGAAGAAACCAAAATGATGGGTGTGCTAAAGGTATGTAAAACCGATGACCGCGAGGACTAAGGGAAAGTTAGTTAGTGGAAGTCCTTAAGCTATCCCCCCCACCCCCACCCCCTCCCTCACCCCGGGGTTACCCCCACCACTAAAAATGGGTATATATAGGAGTGGTGATCAACCGTCTTCTCATTCTGCTTTACACTGTTTAGCTGAATACTACCATGTCAGCCATGAACATTCCAGCCTCTACCTCTGGCCCGACCGCATCCAACTCTGGCTCAAGCTCTGGACCGATCCGGCGGGGCCGCCTGTCAAAGAGTCGCGTTCGGTTCTTCGGATTCACTCCGAGCAAGACGGAGTTGTGCAGCAGTGGAGCCTCCAGAAGAGAGTCTAGCTTGTATGAAGAACTCCAGCAGGTAGTGCCAGGTGTAGTGGTTGGTGCATCTTCACAGGAAGACACTGTTAGAGCTGCTATAAGATATATTAAAGGTTGTAACGTATTGATAGAGGAAAAGGACAGGTTGTTAGAGGAAAAGAAGAGGTTGTTGGAGAGTGCACACAGTGAAATACTTTTGATCCGGAAAGAATGGGAAAAACTAATTATGAAGTGTGACAGATTGTTAGATGATAGTGATGATAGTGAGGATGAGAGTGGATAGGTGTGGGTAAAGACTCGGACTGGGACTTGCGTGTTTGTATGAATGTGTGTGTGAATGCGGAATACAGAGCGGGGGATAGATCACTCTGTGGCAATGGACTAACATGCCACTTAGTGATCTATCCCCCGTTCTGGTAATGTTTTTGGATGGCCTTGACCCACTTTACCAAGGCTAGCTAGTACCCCCACCACTGATAACTGTATATATACGGGTATTAACGTGCAGTTTGGTTATTCTGCTTTGTACCGCTTAGCTGAATACAGCACTGTAACATGGCTTTCAACTCCAAAACTTCTCAGGCTTCCTCTTCTTCTTCAAGAAGGCGTGCTGCCAACGTTCTGCCTGCTACTCGTGGACCTGCTCGACCATTCCACAGCATAACTGTTGCTCGGGCAAACGCCTGCAAAGCTCCGATGCTACGGACCTTGCTGGAGGTAAGCCAAGACGGACAAGGCTTGCTCAGTCCTGGTCAACGGCAGGAGCAAGAAAGGCGTATGGCGTACTTCAGGCTGCAGGGTGTAGTTCCCAGCTTGAAGCTAGGCGATCCGAGAGTAGCAAGCATCAACGAGGCAGCGGACTACATATCACATCTTCACAGTGTTTTAGAAGTAAAGGACCAACAAATTGAAAACTTAAAAGAACAATTGAAACAATTTAACTTTAATCCTGTGGAGTTTGTGGAAGCAGTGATGAGTGATAGTGATGATGAAGGAACTGAATATATATTGGGTATGTAATGAAAGACTTGGACATGGACATGTGTGTGTGTGTGTGTGTGTGTGTGTGTGTGTGTGTGTGTGTGTGTGTGTGTGTGTGTAGAATACAGAGCGGGGGATAGACTACTTTGCGGCAATGGACTAGCATGCTGCTTAGTGGTCTATCCCCCGCTCAAAGGGTAGCATTGGATGACCTTGACCCACTTTACAGCAAGGACAACCGGTTAACTGGTATAAAAGAGGGGGTCTATACATCTCGACTTCATTCTGCTTTGGACCTTCCAGTGGAACGCTAGAAACAATGAGTGGATCGCTGCTTGGTGCTAACTTGGACAGGTATTCTGTGATGGTACACTATGAAGATTGTAGAGACATGTTGACGGCTGTGTATGATTGTTTGGTGAGAAAAATCTTTCAAGAAAACTGCCAATTTATGTTAGCGTGGAAAAGAAACTTGTTTGTTGATGGTCATGCTACAATGCAAAGCATGAACCACCTTCATGTGTTAAAAGTAGGACATCATAATTTGGACGAACTGGACGATATGTTTAGGGAGCTGGAGTGTTTGATACATCAGGAATGTAAACCATGTGAAATTGAAATTTTTAAATTGGATATGGAATTAGAATAAAATGTGTTAAACAGGACTTGGACTTGGACTTGATTGAGGTTTTGTAGAACAGAGCGGGGGATAGATCACTTTGAGGCAATGGACTAGCATGCTGCTTAGTGGTCTATCCCCCGCTCAAAGGGTATCTTTACGTGACCTTGACCCACATAAATTGTATAGTTGGTGGGGGTATAAAAAGGGTAAGCAAATTGGATGGATACAACACTTCCATACCATGGCTCCACTTGACAACACCGTGTTCCATCGCAACAGAATTGTCTCTATTCTGGAGGTAATACCTCTAGAAATTATAGAAGTAGAGGACCAACTACCTGCGGTTGATCAAGAAGAGGAGGAGGAAGAGATAATGGATATTGAAACGGACTCTGACGAAGCTGGTTCAACGGACAATGAAGTGGACTTGCACGCCTACGAAACATTAGAGTCGTCATCTGAGTCGGAAATGGAATTCCAATTGGAAATCGAAGAAGAAGAACAAGAACAAGACACTCCCCATCGTCCAATGGATAGGATGTTAGTTGCCAGAAGAATTATGTATTGTCATCGCTGCCTATTCCGTGATGAGGATGATTCCGACTCTGATGGTGATGTTTCACCCTTGTAAAAAGTTTAAACAAAAAGTTAAAAAAGAATGTGAGCGGGGGATAGAGCACTTTGTAGTAAATGATGCTGCTTAGTGCTCTATCCCCCGCTCAAAATAATAATTCCAAATGACCTTGACCTACATAAACTTGCTCAAACAGACGTCTTTGAAAAAACTTGTACAAATTATTGAATCTAGACCAAATATCATCAATTTATCAAGCCTACTGATAAATGTATTACAAACGGTTGTGTAAAGGCTAAATTTAGCACATGAGTGATAACCTGTTTCCATATGACGTCACTTTCCCCACCTATCTGCCTCGGATATAAAGGGTCCCTGTGGAGTGCGCTGCTCATTATTGCGTGGACATTCACAGAGTGTACATTCAAAGCCAAACTGTTTGAAATGGCTCTTTGCGACATTTGTGGGGAAATCTTTCAAGACGAAGATCTTTTCACCATACACAGAGAATTACATGAAGACGAAGATAGAAAAGAAGATATTACCATGGATGAAATAGACTTAGACTCAATTGACCGGTTTTTGGAAGAGCACCAGAAGCAGACGGACTACTGGGACAGCTATCTACAGCAAATGCAAAGAAAAAGACCTAGTGTGATCCAATTTGCTGGTGCTGGACCATCTACTGCTAGAAGACCTTTTGAAGAAGAAGACACTGAAGAAGAGGACACTGAAGAAGAACTGGAAGATGTGAAACAACTGCGCACCACGGCCTTGCCAGGACGAGTTGTAACACATTTCAAAATTAATAATGTTCAATTGGAATTGGAAACATTTATAACCCAGGCTAAGGAACTTGTTGGTCAAACCTTGAGGGAAGAACTACAAAGATTAAATTTTATTAAATTTGGAATGGTGTTAGAGGCTATGTTTAACAATACTGATGGTGAAACAGCATTGAGAGCGTTCATTACCAAAAACCGAACCCTTACCTTCACCTCCAACATCGATGATATTATTGAAGAATGCTTGGAAGAACTTATAACAAAACTTCAAGAACATGAAGGAAGAGGATCTGGATGGACTTTGTCATCAATTGAAGGTATGGATGTAAGGGTTCACAAGCATGGATATGGTTTAAGGGGTAGTAGTTTTATCCCTCTACCAAAGAAAATCCAAAACACTAAATCGTGTAGGAATGTGCAAAATGAAGGTAATGAATGTTTCAAGTATGCAATGTTAACCAAGTATGTTAAAGATCATCCTGAAAGAGTTGGTAGAGAATATTACGAAAATGAACACCGCTACAACTTTCAAGGTCTCACCTATCCAGTTACCTTGAAAGACATTGGCAAATTTGAAAAGAAAAATCCTGGCGTTTCAGTCAATGTTTTTGGTCTGGATGATTCGAACAACGTTTATCCTTTGCGGGTAGTAAAAGTTGAACAGAGAAACCACACGGATTTGCTATTGATAACTAAGGGTGAAATTTCCCATTATGTATGGATAAAGGACTTTGTAGCCTTGGTATGGAATCAATTATCAAAACATAAACGTAGGTTAACAGTGTGTAAAAGATGTTTCTGTTTCACATATAAAGAACTAAGACGTGGAGGATCTGAATGGATGACGGAACATAAAAGACTCTGTAACGAGAATTATGAAGTGAAGGTTAGTCTGCCACCACCATCTCGAGCGTTTATCCAATTCAACAAAACAATCCACCAATATCGTATTCCACTGGTCATCTACGCAGATTTTGAATCTACGTTAGTACCACAGGAGCTGCCGGACGGTGAAGTGACTAGAAGAACAAAATATCAGTTGCATCAACCCAACAGTTTTTGTCTACTAGTGAAATCAACCTTGTCTGAGAACCAATTGCAAGACTATGGTTTAACATCCACTCCAATACTCTACCGTGGGGAAGAAGCCGCTAAGTATTTTGTAGACCTGTTGTATGACATTGCTGAAAAGGTGCAACGCTTATACGGCAATGTTGTACCTATGGAACCTTTGAATGAGAATCAACAAGAAGAATATAATCTGACATCAAGATGTTATCTATGCGAGAAGAGCTTCAGTGAAGAAAATCCAAAAGTTAGAGATCACGATCACCTGACAGGTTTATACAGAGGAGCTGCTTGTAATTCATGCAATATAAATTACAAACTGCCCCACTTTATCCCTGTCGTGTTACACAATCTTAGCGGCTACGACTCCCACTTCATTATTCCAGAGTTAGGAAGAGATAATGGTAGAATTGATGTTCTTGCTACAACATTGGAAAAGTATATCAGTTTCTCAAAAACAGTAGGTAAAATTAAACTTCGCTTTGTAGACTCTTATAGATTTATGGCTTCTAGTTTGAGCAGATTGTCTGAGAATCTACGAAGAGAAGACTTAAAAGAAACCAGCAAGATTGTACCTGAAGATAAATTGGACTTAGTATTACGTAAAGGAGTGTTCCCCTACGATTACATAACTTCTACAGAAAAATTTGAAGAAACCAGTCTACCGCCGATTGAAGCCTTCAACAGCAAATTAAACGAAAGTGAAATCTCCGTTGAAGACTACAATCATGCATGTAATGTTTGGAACCAACTAAACATTCAAACCTTAGGGGAATATTCTGACTTTTATATAAAATTGGACGTAACTCTGCTGTGCGATGTGATGGAAGAATTCAGAAACACCTGCTTCTCCGCCTATGGACTGGACCCTCTACATTCGTACACATCTCCAGGATTAGCATGGCAAGCTATGCTAAAGTCAACCAACTGTCGACTGGAACTTCTAACGGATATTGATATGGTGCTCATGATGGAATCTGGTGTACGGGGCGGTTTGACACAAGCTGTAACACGTCATGTCAAAGCCAACAACAAGTACATCCCCGGCTTCGACGAGCAACAACCATCGGTCTACCTCGGCTACTTTGATGCAAACAACCTTTATGGTTGGGCAATGTCAAATCCGCTTCCCTACGCTGACTTCAAGTGGATCGACCCGGCCACCATCGGAGACATCTCACAGATTCCAAAGGATGGTCCAAAAGGCTATATTTTGGACTGTGATTTTGAATACCCGGAGCACCTTCATGACCATCACTACGACTTGCCTCTCCTAGCCAAGACTGAAGTTTCGCCGACAGGAAGATGGCCAAAATTGATGATGACCTTGGAGAATAAAGATCGCTATGTGGCTCACTACTGGGTAGTTCAACAGGCTCTTAAATTGGGTCTACGTATAGTGAGAATTCATAGAGCAATTGAATTCACCCAGTCTTGTTGGTTGAAACCATACATTGATTCCAACACTACAAGAAGAGCTGCAGCAACAACAGCATTTGAAAAGGACTTCTATAAATTAATGAACAACGCCATTTTTGGGAAGACCTTGGAGAACAAAAGAAAACATAAAAATGTAAAATTAGTGAGTGATCCTAGAAAATTGGAAAAATTAGTGCAAAAACCAAATTTCGGAACATCCATGATTATAAACGAAAATCTAGTCGCTGTCAGTATGAAGAAAACAACAATAGTCATGGACCGTCCGTTATACATAGGTATGTCGATTTTGGATATAAGTAAAACCCTGATGTATGATTTCCATTATAACAAAATGGTTAAACATTACGGAAGGGAAAACATTGGAGTCGCATACATGGATACGGACGCGTTTATCTACTGGATAAAGACTTTGGACATGTATGAAGACCTAAGGACTTTTCCATACAAAGAAGATTTCGATTTTTCTGACTATCCGAAGAACCATCCAAATTTTAATGAAAAATATAAAAAAGTAATTGGAAAATTCAAAGATGAAGCAAATGGAATGCCTTTAGAAGAAATAGTGGCGCTGATGGCGAAATTGTATTCATTTAAGATGTACAACGAGAACAACACACCGACAGTGAAGAAAGCAAAAGGAGTGAAGACATCTTATTTGAAAAAAACACGTGACATTTGACCACTACAAGACTTGTTTGTTTGAAGATACTACGATATCAGCAACATTCAACAATATCCGAAGCTTCAAGCATCAAGTCTACAGTGTCACCGAAATTAAAAAAGCGTTGTCAGCTCGGGATGATAAAAGACAAATTATGCCCGACAAAATCCACACTCTTCCTTTTGGCCACTACTCTCTAAACCCTATCAACTAGTAACCTATTCTTCGTCCTTCTACAACTACGACCTTATTCCTTTCTCCTTCCGTAAAAAAATGGGGAACACGGCAAGTCCAACGCCGTGTTCCCCATTTTTTTACACAAGTTTCGATGACCTTGACCCATATAAATGATGTGAATATTTAAAACAACATTCATTGTGATTATACATGTGATACAACAAACATTGAAACCTGCAATATGAAGGACTTGAAGCAACAAATTGTCAACGAACTTCATAAACCTGCAAGAAGAAAGTTTCCACGAAGAAATACGGTGATAAAAGGAATTAATGATTTATATCAAGCGGATTTAATCGAAATGATTCCTTATAGCAAACAAAATAAAGGATATAAATACATATTGACTGTTATTAACTGTTTTTCAAAAATGGCAGATGCTTTACCACTAAAAGATAAAAGTGGCAAAAGTGTTACAAAAGCAATGGAAACAGCTATACAAAGAGACAAACATACTATTAAACATTTACAAACAGATGATGGAAAAGAATATTTTAATAAGGAATTTGCAAATTTAATGAAAAAACACAATATAAACCATTACTCAACCAATTCAGAGGTAAAAGCTTCAATAATCGAAAGATTCAACAGAACTTTAAAAAGTGCAATGTATAAAATGTTTTCCAACAGAGGATCGCACATATGGATTGATATGTTACCAAAACTTATAAACGATTACAATAACAAATTTCATAGGACTATCGGGATGAAACCAAACCAAGTAACTAGTAAAAATGAAAACCTTGTATTAAAACGTATAAAAACGAATACTAAACCAAAAGTTGAAAAACTAAAGCCTAAAAAATTTAATGTGGGTGATAAAGTGCGAATAAGTAAATATAAAGGTGTATTCAGTAAAAGATACCTGCCAAATTGGACCAATGAGGTTTTTACTGTATTCAAAGTACAACCTACAGTACCTGAGACATATATTTTAAAAGATAATAAAGGACAATTGCTTGAAGGAGGGTTTTACGGACATGAAATGTTAAAATCAACAGTAGGCGATGTATATTTAGTTGAAAAGGTGTTGCAACGGAAAAAAGATAAGGTCAAAGTACGATGGTTAGGATTTAATAAGACGGAAGATTCTTGGATACCTAAAAAGGATTTGATATAACGATAGAGAATCATTTTAGGTTGAACCATTACAAAGGATGGAGATAGTACCACAAAAAGAGAGTTTTACTATTAATAATATAGATGAACTCACAGTGGATAATTCAGAATTCAATAGTGGGAAACATGGCAATTTGTTACCAAACACCGTTCATTGTCTGGTTACCGGACCTTCCAACTGTGGAAAAACTAATGTAGTATTCAATTTGATTACAAACCCTAAAGGATTACGATTTAACAATCTATATGTATTTTCAAAATCACTACAACAACCAAAGTATCAATTATTGGAAAAGATACTGACTAATGTGCCTGAAGTTAAATATTTAAAGTTTAATGCAAGCGAGAGTGTCATGCAGCCACAAGAAGCTAAACCATTCTCCGTGTTTATATTCGACGATGTATCTTGTGAAAACCAAAACACAATAAGGAATTACTTCGCTATGGGTCGACATAACAACATAGATAGCATTTATATTGGCCAAACTTACAGCAAAATACCTAAACAACTCATTAGAGACAATGCAAACATGTTAATTGTATTTAAACAGGACGAAACCAACCTAAAACATATATATTTTGATCATGTAAATGCGGATATGACATTTGAACGATTTAAAGAGTTGTGTGGAAAGGCTTGGGCTGAAAAGTATGGGTTCCTAACAATTATGAAGGAACAACCGCTAAACAATGGTCGATACAGGATAGGATTTGATAAATTTATATTAATACATTAAACGCGGTATAACACATTCATTGTTGTACAACACGTCTTGCTACAAACATGGTTAACCAAGAAAATTTAGTAAAAGAAATAAAATCACTTAGTGATTCTATTCGGGCTAAAAACAGAGCATTGAAACTAGGTATTAGCGAGAGGGAGAAATTCCTTGAATCTACTTTTAAACCTATTACTGAACCCTTGAAACAATTAAACAAAAAATTTGCTAAACCTGTATTGGAAGGAGATGCGATTGCACCTATTACGAAGTTTGAAAGAGAAAATGTAAAATCAGAAGAGTTAAGTGATGAAGACCTGGAATCCTCTACGTATAGTGGTTTTACCGGTGGAGAACCCGAAAGAGAGCTAGAATCACCGGACTATAGTGGAATAAAAGAATTATATGAAGTAAAAGCCAAAAGAGGACATGAAGTTGTATCAACTGCTAGTGAAGAGGAAAAAGAAGAAGAGACTAGGGAAGGTCCGTCAAACATAAGCTTGTTGGGTGAAAACATTCATAACAAAGGACCTTTAGGAAGGAAATACATGGTAAAAATGTTACTCGGAACAATTCCTAATAAGAATTACCATAGTTATGGAGCGAGATTAACAGAAGACGGTTTAATGATAGGTAATAGCCCGTTAAACGTTGACGAACATGATAATATTGTCATTGGTGATCAAAGATATAAGGGCACAAAAGGATTATTTGAATTATTATTTGAAAATAAGCCTTCAGTATCGTTAGTGAAAGAAAAAGACATGGAAGCATATAAAAATATTTTGGAACAGACAAATGCATATAGGAGAAAGTATTTACCTGACCAACCTCCTTTTAGATCTAAGTCTTTAAAATATAAAGAATTTGTATCCAAGTTAATACCAACTAGAAGACAAACAATGCCGTTAACACAAAGAAAACCTGTAAAACGAAGATTTATGGCATCCACTTTGGATGTAAGTGCTCAGGAACGAAGAAAAAGAAGTAAGTCCGTTACAGGTACAGGTTTAATGAAGAAATTATATAACACAAATGTGATTTATTATAATAACATCAATAAATTGGTGGATAGAATGAAACTAATACATGAAGCTAAAGAAGCGGGTCATACTGGATTGGAAAACGAATGGGTGGCTTTAGTGGATGAACTCCGAAACCGTGGGGTAATCTCATAAAAATGCGTTACTCCTTAGAGTACTATTCAGTTGCACCATGAGTGTTGACAAGTTCGGACGTTACTCCTCGGATGGGTTATATTATGCGAATAATTTAAAAAGAAGTGCTGGTTTACCACAAACACCTGATGGAGATTATGATATGAGTAATAAAAGGTTAAAAAACATAAAAGATCCTTCGGATGAAAACGATGCAATAAACTTAAAAATATTAAAGGAAAAGATATCGCCAACATTAAAACTACAAAATAACACATATGACGCGGAAGATCATAGAATTATCAACGTTGGTAAACCAAATGAAAATGGTGATGCGATAAACAAAGGTTATTTGTCATCTGAATTAAAAAATACGTTAGAATTCAATGGGAAAACGTATAGTGCCAACAATAAACGTATATCCAACGTAGATGACCCTAAAGATGCAAAAGACAGCGTAAATAGACGCTATTTACATTCTTTGATACCTGAAAAGACAAAAGATGGATTTTCTTTTTATAAATTTGTTATTAATGATATAGGCTATCCAAAAACTGAAAACGATGCTGTAAATCTAAAATATATTAAAGATCATTGCATCATACGTGATGTAGGGGTTATAGATTGTTTTAATAATTGTTTAGCAATTGTTAAAGATGGTTCGGCGCCATCAGATGGTGCAACAGTGGGTCAAATGATGGAAACCTTAAAACAAGAAACAACCTCTTTTGTAAAACAAGATCAAGTAGTATCGAAGCAAGGGGATGAATTTGTTCAAGGTAATGAAAAATTTAATTTATTAACATACAAAAATGATGCTTGGGATTGCATGGATAAAAAGTTATCAAATATGGGATGGGGTTATGAAAAACATGATGCAGCTGTTTTATCACAAACCGTACATCTAGATCCAGATAAATATTTTAGATGGTTTACATGTAATAATAGAGTGATAAGAGACTTGGGACAAGGAAGAGAAGCAAATGATGCTGCAACTGTAGGACAGACCATTACAACATCATTAAAGGATAGTAAAGTGTATGATTGTAATAATAAACGTATAACAAACCTTAAAGACCCTGAACATGTAGATAATGCTGTCACTGTTAGTTTTCTTGTAAAAGTTTTAGGTAATGCGATATTTGATTTACACAATCATTTCACACCGGAAGTTCTTCGAGGAGGGCCAGGTCATAAAATTTGGGATGAAGCCTCGAGAGGTGGTTGGATTAAACGGGAAATTTTTAAAAAGTACTTTATTCACCCTAATACACAACAGTTTAGATCATCAAATTGGGGTGATATTGATATTTAATAAAAGAACACAATAAACAACTTCATTTATTTCCAACTCGTCATAGAGTTAACACATGAGTTGCACATTGCGATTATAAAAGGACAATAATGACGTTCAAGTACATCAGTCCATATCGAGACACTGCAAGGAAAGGAGGTGGGATCACGTCCACAGCGGTTTCTCTGTTAAGTAAAGCTTTAAAACAAATTCCAGTAGGATCCATAGTAAATAGAGCAATAGACGCATTACCATACGAATTTCATATACCAGGAGGTTATCAGTATTGCGGACCAGGAACTAAATTGAAAAAACGACTGGAAAGAGGCGATCCTGGCATAAACAAGTTAGATCAGGCTTGTAAAGAACACGATATCGCATATTCCACGTTTGCCGATTCAAAAAATAGATCAATAGCTGACAAAAAGCTTGCGGACATAGCTTGGCAACGAGTAAAATCAAGTGACGCTAGCATAGCAGAAAAAGCAGCAGCTTTAGCAGTAACAGCAGGTATGAAGGCTAAAACAGCAGTAGGAGGTGGAAGAAGGAGGAGAAAGAGAGTAAAAAGGAGGTCAACCACAAGAAAACATGGAGGAAATATAAAAAGAAGACGACGATCTACAAGAAAAGGCAGGAAGAAGCCCACCGTGTGGTCAATGGTAAAAAACGGGGCAGGTCTTTACCTAAGACCTTATCGTGCATATTAAATGAAAGAAATCAATTGGTCATACCACATAAAGCATTAACCAATATTGAATTATTTAAATATATTTCCTGTTTAAAAATACCATTTTTTCGCGGTGTGTTTATGAAAGACAGTTTACCAAAGAAAATGTGGCAAAATGAGACTGGAATTGTAAATTTGGATAATACTGAAGGGCCTGGCACCCATTGGGTTTGTTATAAGAAACTAAATAACAATGTATATTATTTTGATAGTTTCGGTAATTTGCCACCACCAAAAGAACTTCAAAATTACTTTAAATCTGCTAAAAACATATATTATAACTATAAAAGAGAACAACCTGATAATACTTCAATATGCGGCCATTTATGTTTGGAATTTCTAGCTAAAAGTATCAGTCACTATTGAGATGTCTTCCTATACGGTATCATTAACAGGAAAATCGTCCAATTTACGAAGGATCCTTTTTCCAGCGTTACGCTTGCAAAAAGGAAGGTTTTGGGAGGCGGCACTATTGGATTTTACAACGTACAACTCTATTCCCAATGTTACGGAAGGTAAAAATAACATATTGCATTATTATAAGGGAAAGGATGCCGGTGGAAAATTTACAGACTTACAAGAGTGCAGGTTACCCACAGGTTCTTATGAAATTGATCATATAAATGAATTTTTGCAAACTAAAATGGGAAAAGACAATATAACATTAAAAGGTAATAATAATACGATGAAAGCTGAAATTACTTCCAAATATTATATAGATTTCACTCAACCAAACTCAATTGGTGATTTATTAGGATTTTCCAACGATGGGCCTGTATTAGAACCAGATGTAACACATTCCGGTAAGAAAACAGTAACAATATTAAAAGTCAATAGTATAGACATAACTTGTAACATTATACAAGGTGCTTACAGGGACGGGGCTAACACCCACATCATACATACTTTTTACCCAAGTGTACCACCTGGATTTAAAATTGTTGAAAAGCCACAAAACCTGGTATATCTACCGTTGAACACCACTTTCATTTCAGACATCGTGTTGAGCGTATTGGATCAAGACGGTAACTTGGTAGACTTCAGAGAAGAGCCTATTACGATTAGATTACATTTAAAATCGACACTTTAATACAAAACCATGGGTTTAACATTTAAAAGCGAACAACCTACGGGAAACCGCATTAGTAGCTCTTCAGCTGTGGAGGAGTTAACACGCGAGAACATTCGTTTCTTAGAGAGAATTGGATTAAAATTAACCGAGTATGGATATACTGGATATAGCGCAGGGTCCAACATTCGACGAAACCCTATGGGAAAAAGAATATCACACCCACAACCCTTCCACTTCATCGAAATTAAACAATAACGATGAAATTCGTATTCCCATACAAAATCAAGACATTTACACACTACCATGTGAAAGTTACTTGTATATTGAAGGACAAGTTACTAAAAAGGACGGTACTACTGTTGGTACAACAGTTCCATTTATAAATAATCCTATGGCTTTCCTATTTGATGAAATTAGATATGAAATATCAGGTGTAACAGTTGATTCCACTAAAAAAGTAGGTATTACGACAACTTTAAAAGGATTAACATCTATAACACCCAATGAAACCAATTTACTTAAACCTGCCGGATGGGTATTACCTACGATTGACACGATCACTCCAAATCCAAATGGATATTTTGATTTTCATATTCCATTACGTTTGCTGCTTGGTTTTGCTGAAGATTATAGGAAAATAATATTAAACGTTAAACAAGAATTAGTTTTGTTGAGATCTTCTAACGATAAAGACATTATTAAAGCTGCAGATGCTACTACAGATGCGACTTTAGAATGGAAATTAAAATTAGACAAAATTGTATGGAGAGTTCCACATGTTAAATTGGCTGACGAGCATAGAATGCTACTTTTAAGAAAATTAAAAGCCGATCGTGATATTGTTATTCCATTTAGAAGTTGGGAATTTCATGAGCATCCCAGTTTACCTACTACGGATCGACACACTTGGACTGTTAAAACATCGAATTATGTAGAACGAGCCAGGTATATTATATTTGGTTTACAAACAGGTAGAAGAGACGCCATTACTAAACATGCAGGACAATTTGATCATTGTGACTTGAAAAATATTAAAGTTTATTTAAATTCACAATTCTTTCCATACGACAATTTAAATGTGTCATTCACTAAGAAGAAATACAGTATATTGTACGATATGTACGCGAGATTCCAAAGTTCATATTACGGTAAAACAAATACACCTTTATTACCACCTGACAAATATTTCGATGCCTACCCAATAGTTGTAATCGATTGTTCTAAACAAAATGAATCAGTAAAGTCTTCAAGTGTGGATATAAAAATAGAAATGGAATTCAACGATGCTATACCGGCTAATACAACTGCATACTGTTTAATTCTACATGATAAAATCGTAACATACACACCTTTAACTGGAATTGTTAAAAATGTATTGTAAGAACCGGTTTTGTTTCATTCCGCGAGTATAAAAGCAGAGCGTACAGACCGCTCCTCATCAGTTTGTTGCCTACTGTTGTATGGGTAGCATCGTATTCAATATGGCTTCTCCTAGTGGTACACCTGAAAATGTGGTAGATATTGAGAAGGAGATATCTGAGTTTTTAGATCCTCAAGGTCACCAGGAAGGAGGTGAACAAAACGTTTGCGGACAACTTCACGCCAGTAATAATGTTGAAGAAAAAGGTAAAAGAAGAAAGACTATACAAAAGAGAAAAAGGGATATTGAAGATAATATTTCTCCAAACATATTGAGTGAGGTATTTTTGCGAATATTTTACCCAATCTCTTCCAGTTTGGATAAAAGTGTTTTAATCGGTGTTATGAAATCTACAGATTATTCCCCTACTGTAATTTTAACTCATGGACCCAAAATGATTTTGTTTACGGACAGTGCTTGGGAATCGTTTATGAAACATTTGCATCTACTAGAATGCTATTTAAGTAGTAACATGTTTGGAAGAAAGACAAGAGTAGGACTTTTGGATTCAAATGTGGAAATTGATATCATTAAACAACGTGGTGATCATCAGCTACGGTTTAGAGACACAACAAGACATGATAACAAAATTCAACTTAATCGAGAGGAGTTTTTCATTTTAACTTGTGCTACTGAACCTATAACAAGATACTTGAGACAACTGGTGTTTTCAAGTTCGATTATTAAAGATTATCTGGAAGACACTTTGGACAAACAACCGGACGCACCTATATTATACGGACCTGTGGATACTTCTATATTTAATAGAGTTCCTCATGAAGTACAGATGTGGAGACAATTGGAAAAGTACGCTCAACTACATAAGAAATCAGTAAAACAGGAAGAAGAGGAAGATGGAGGAGAAGAATCAAGTGTTAGTGATGAAAATGAAAATAAGGAAAATATAAAGATGGAAACTTAAATGACAATGGTTAGTTTTTAAAACAATAACCAACATTTTGTGGGGTTAGGCCTATTGGGGACGGTGCTCACGTTAAATATACACCAACGCGCCAACAACTGTACGGCCTGGTATAAAAGTAGTACCTACCGTGGTGTGGAAATCAGTTGACCTCCTGACTTCGTAATGAGCAGACGTGTGACCTTCAAAATGGACAAGGGAGAAGAACAACAAGTAAAGTCCAAGCCTGGTATTATTGAGTTTCAAGCGTTTCGTGGTAATGATGATAGATTCATTATAAAAGAACTTGTGTTTTTGGACATGAATACAAGTGTTCCTTATTCGTTTTTATTTAAACCACCATGTTCTTATTCGTCTTTAACTAGTAAAGCCGCTACTACCAACAGATGGATTTCAAAACACTTCCATCATATCGATTGGTATGATGGTTTTACAAGTTACACGGACTTGTATCACATTATGCATCACTTTTCAGACAAGTTTACCAATATTTACACAAAGGGGCTGGAAAAGAAAAGATGGATCGAAGGATTTACTCATGTTCCGGTTAATGATGTGGAATTGGATAAGAATTATCAATACATGCTGGAAACCATATGTATTTGTACAAAAAGCCCAGAACATGATAAAGATAGACATTGCGCTTTGAAAAATGCCTATAAACTCGCCTCTTACCTTCAAAGTGGGGAATTGGGGAGTGGTGGGGGTAACGGAGAGTATATAAGTGGGGAGCAGACAGGGACCTGGCATGAGTATTACTCGAGATTCCGAGACGACAACATCTCCGAGCAAGAAGACGATCTGTAACCTGACCATGGCATCTCACCAGTTCCTTCAGACTTTGGTCGAGCAGTTCAATGCTCACTCCAAGTCAACAATATTACCTGTAAAGAAGTGCTCGGAACTAAAAGACGAGAAGCACTACATAATCCATGCTATGAAGAAGATGGAGACTACAGTTGGGGAGGCCATCTGCTGCAGTCTCAGCGAGGCACCGTTTACTCCGGGGGATGAACCAAAGTTCCAGGTGTACCTGCCCAAGAGATTCGTCCATCTTCTACAAAACGAGGATCTTCGCTCTATTCAACCCGGGTGTCTATACCTGGTGTCCCACGGCTGCACGGGTAGCAATTCTACAGAGTTGACCATCCACATCGCTGACAAGCAGCAGTGTTAGATTTAAGTTTTAATGTTGTACATATGTTGTTGTTGTAATGTTTTATAAATAAACGAATAATAAAAGACAAAAAAAACAAAAAATGCAACATATCAATATGTGACAGACTTCACGTATTGATATGTTGCATTTTTTTTTAAACTTCGCGGGTGACCTTGACCTTTGACCTTTGCATTTCACAATTACCCCCACTACTGTAATTACCCCCACTACCGCACTAGGATTCAAACCTGCTTGGATGCGAAAAACGGTCAGTCTGTTGCCAACTAGCAAACGATGAGCACCTTGTACGAGCTTTGCATACAACGAGTTATAACTCACAAGGACTTGTTCCCAACATGTTTACAAGACAATATCCCACTAACAATAAAAGAAGATGTCAAACGCTACAGGAGGGAAAATACAGGGTATTCGGAATACTCCTGGTATAAGTTCCACGATGGGGAAAAGTTTTGTAGGCCTTGTGGCGAGGCCGCCGTCAGAGACCTTCGGCGATTCGTACAGGATGGTGGTATAAAACAATTCGGATTTCTAGCGCCACTGTTTCGATTTGAAAATTACAAGGACACCTGCGCTATTTGTTCCATTCCATTGTATCGATGGAAAAAGTTTAGAACTGTTTAATTGGATTTTCTATACCCCCACCACTATTACCCCCACCACTTTTTCATGTACCTCCAAGCGCTGTGCCTCGGCTTCATTTCTACTCCAGCAGCCAACCTAGCAACATCAAGATGTCTCTGAACGTTAGTTGCGCAAGTTACGAGGAGGTGAGCATCAAGACTCAGCAGGAGCTAAACGACTTGTACAAGGAGTTGCAGCTGATGGTGGCACGAGGCTACCGTATAAACGTGCAGGTTTACGCTTGCAATATACGGAACACCCGGCAGCCAAAGGAAGAGCCTGGACACTCCTCGACAGCTTCCTCACCGGCGTCGATGAAGACCGAGCCAGACAACTTGGACTACTTCAGCTGACTAGCAGTTGTATTTCTTGTCCTAACCATTGTAGAATATGTATATTTTTTCATTATATTAAAGAAGTAAAAGAGCAAAAACACCTATCTTGTTACTGACATATAAGCTCAGTAACAAGATAGGTTTTTTTAAAACACAATTTGGATGACCTTGAAACTTCCCCCTCCACTGCTTTGTTACCCCCACCACTTGACTATTGGTGTACATGGCACATCGCAATTGGAAACCTCATTCCATCTTCAACAGCCACATCGACAACATCAACAATGGCAAACCTACCAACAGATGAAAGATGTCCTCACGCATGTTGTGACTTCGTCCACGAGTTGGAGAAGAGGATGCAGGAGAGGGCGATAAGAAGAAAGCAGATCCACTCAGAAAATATCATGATAGTCAACGGCTATCTTTTATTGTTCGGCCTTATTATGGTTGTACTTTTCATACTGTATGGCATAGTCACATGTGTCGGCAAGGTTGCAGAAGAAAACGCTCGCCACCATCAATTGGAAAGTTTCAATGTCACTTTGTAGGTTTTCCTTTTTTTAAAACTTCGTTTGGATGACCTTGAAAATACCCCCACTACTCCACCACACCCCCCACCACTTCACCATGTTCCTGCATGAGCATCACATCAACCGTCATTCCTTGTCCGACAAGCAACCATGGCAGACAACAACACCATCAGCCAAGCTGACTCCACTACTGATGTTGGTACAAGTACGGGTTGGACACTGTCGATCGATAGTGTACACTATTTGGAAACAATTTGCGAACGGATGAAGGAAATACTGCGGGACAACCCTGGAATCATAATACAAATGAATTTAAATTATGATTGGTCCCAAGTCAGAATGCAAGGGGACGATAACAACGGTCAACAATCTCCACAATATTCGCCCATGTCCCCGATCTACCCTTACGGCGAGTCTGACGTCGATGAAGATGAGGCTAATGAGGATGTGGGGGACAACGAGGCTGAAGAGGAGTAACCTTCATTCCTTTTTTTTAAAACCCAAATTGGATGACCTTGAGAATTCCCCCTCCACTATTTCCTTTTTTTAAAACCCAAATTAAATGAGCTTGAAAATACCCCCTCCACATACTTTTGGTTTACCCCCTCTACTTTTCAATACTGTTACCACAGTCTGTAGCTCACATCATTCCTTGCTTAGCTATCATGGCGGACAGCGCTCTTTCTCAAGTTGACTCCACTACGGATGAAGAATGGCCATTTTCCTGGAATGTTCATCTGCAAGACTCAGCAGAAGTGGATATGTTGCATGAGAAATTGGTGTATGTATTAAACGAAAACCCCAACATTGAATGTAGAATGACTATGGATTTCGATGCGACAGGGGTCCACACTCAACCTTCTACTTCCAGCCAGCCTGAACCTCAGCTACAGCCGAAGAACTTTACACATCTTTACACTCCAATACGGCCGGAGGATGTGGTTATCAGCGAGGCAGACTCTACTACAAGTTATATTGAACCAACGAATTGGAAGCTTGTTGTTGACACCTTACACAAGGTCGACTTAGTATGTGACAAATTAAAGGAATTGATGATGCAAGATCCTGGTCTTCGTTTTAAAATTGATTTGTTTTTCATCTGGGGAGCACCTGCACGGGGCTCTTCGTCTGACAGCTCTCTAAGTACAACGGATGAGGAGGAGGAAGAGGACGACTAGTTATCTTTTTTAAAACTCCGTTTGGATGGCCTTGACCTTTCCCCCTCCACTGAGTTTATTTAAGGTGCACTCTCAATGACTGCAGCATCATTTCATCGCGCACCTTCACCACAGCAACATGGAGAGTCAACTCAACTACTGTTGCGAACGGAAATGTTTTTCATGGTCGAATGACATTGATGTTGCGGATGGCCTGGCGTGTAGAAAATGTGAAGCTTTTGGTCAATGCATGTGTAAGTGCAAGTCTTGGAAGAAGCCGAAACCGGAGTTGAAGACATTCCATGTGTACCAGATGAGAGGGCATAAGTACACTTGTTGCCCTGAACGTTGCATTGAATTCACATTAAAACAGCTAACTGGCTGCAAATTGTGCAACAATCATTTTGCAGGTTTTTGCAA
This sequence comes from Neoaliturus tenellus, assembly GCA_030545055.2. Taxonomy (NCBI): domain Eukaryota; kingdom Metazoa; phylum Arthropoda; class Insecta; order Hemiptera; family Cicadellidae; genus Neoaliturus; species Neoaliturus tenellus. The sequence continues at coordinate 311,915,615 of CM061531.1, read as the reverse complement.
ACATTATTTAGGAGCCTGTCAGTACAGATCAACTTGGCATACAGAAGCACTCACTATCAATGAAATCACTATAGATACACAAGAGTAGTCTTTCTACTCTTTTCTTTTTTAAAACTCCATTTGGATGACCTTGACCTTTCCCCCTCCACCCACCTTAGTTTATATAAACCCCATTCCCACTGACCACAGCATCACTTCATCGTGCTCCCTCGTCAAAGCAACATCAGCGATGGAAAGTAAGCGCATCTCATGTTGCGAGCATAGGTGTTTGGAGATACAAGGCGTTACATATTGTGCAAAGAAGCGTTGGGAGGAAGAGACGGGGACAACCTATTGCTGTGAGGATAAGTGTTTCCTCTTACCAAAGTGGCAAGTGGATGGGCTGGCCTGCCGGCAATGTGAATGCTTCGGATGTTGCAGGTGTAGATGCAAGAACCAACAGCTGCCACCACCGGTACTACAAACTTTCAAAATCTACAAATCCAAATACTTTTATACTTGTTGTCCGCAGCGGTGTATTAAATTTCACTTCTCCAATCTTACCAATTGTCGGAAGTGCTACGGACAACCTGATGGGTGGTGCACCTGTTTTCTGGACTCCTGCCGCTACAGATCGGATTGGTTTACAGATCCGTTGGAAATTGATGAGGTCGCCCAGGAAGCACAAGAGTAGTCTTTCTACTCTTCAACTTTTTTAAAACTCCATTTGGATGACCTTGAGATTTCCCCCTCCACTTCCCCATATACCTAGAGTACACAGAGCCTGACAGTCAGTCACTCGGTGGCTGTCGTGGGGTGCGCATCGGTGTCGGCGCTCCGTTGTTAAGTTTTCAAGGTCACAGTAATATGAAATTGGGGGTGTTGTGCTAGTTCAAGGTCACCTGAGGGATTACCGATTGCCCATTTAGGCAGAGTCATGTCAGAAACTCGGGTTTAACTTGGCACTTTTGCCGTTTCTCATGTAATATTCGCTCCAAATGGTCAAGGTCACGGGGACTCGGACTGAAACTCGGAGCGTAGTGCGAGAAACGGCAAAAGTGCCAAAAAATTTTAAGTTTCTGCGTGACCTTGACCTTAGTGGCGTCGGTGACGTCGTTTTGATGACGTAAGGGGTGATGACGTCGTCAGCACGTCATTTCTGTGACGTCATGGGTGTGACGTCATCGAAATGACGTCATTAGTGATGACGTCATCCCTCAGGTGACCTTGAACTGGGCCAGCATCCTCAATTTCACACTACTGTCACTCAGTCTCAACAGTTCAACACAAACACGACGCGCTGAGAGGGTCGGGCCCTCTCGGCTATTCGGGACGCCAACTTTGCGTAATCTCTAATGCTCTTCATCGTTCCCGTCTCTATTTCAATCTTGTCAGCCGATGTCAGTGATATTGTTGAGATGTCCATTGGGGTCTTGGGTCTCTAATGGGTGCGTTGATGTTTATCATGTTCAAGGACCCGCATGGAGGACTAAAAATGTGTAAGACAATTCGATATCATGAGATTGATTTTAATTGATTTGTTATTAATTTGAATAATCTAAAAGAGACATATAACGTTCAGACACTAGAGTAAAAAATGATTGGACAGTTGTTTAAAACTATTCTTACTGCATTTTTTAGAAATATTAATGTAAGGGTAAATTTGTAGTATAGCAATAGATTTAAGGATTCACTTCATCATCAACTTCAAACTAACAAAGACTGCAATGTAAATGGGAAGCTATTTTAGCGAATTTCCCTATAGGGAATACGCTATTACGGTAGTAGTCACGGTAAGACCTAAGCCCGGGACCATGATACTTTTTCGTTTTGAGGTCCCTAGAAGCCAAAAACACCGTTCGTTCAAATTGATATATATATATATATATATATATATATATATATATATATATATATATATATATATGTGTATGTATGTGTCAGTGAACACGATAACTTTTGAACGGAACCTCCGATTTTGATGAAATTTGGTACAGGGGTGTATCTACTAAATTGAGTTCGCGAACCAGAATGATCGGACCATGAGAACGGGGTTTTATGGGGTTTCAAATGGGTAAAAAATGGGGTTTTGGCTTTTTTTACTGTTATTTATAAAAGTTAACAATTTTAACTTAAACCATTTAAAAGAGCTTAAAAAAACAAACAATCTAGTATTTTGAATTTTTTACCTAGCTTAAATGGTTATGGAGAAAATCCAAAAACTATGTTTTCCATGTTATTCTTATGGGAAATAAAGAAAACCTTCTATCTTGCTTATTTATTGACATATCTTGATAAAATTTGGTATGTACATTCATTAGGATGCGTTTAACTTATATTTGCTTAGAAAACCCATATGCCGGCAAACCTACGTACTCACTCTTATGGGGTTTATGGGGAAAATAAAAAGAACACCATAACCTGATAAAATTTTGTATGTACATTCACCAGGTAGGGTTTAACTTATATTTTCCAATAAAACCCATATGGCGGCAAACCTACATACTCTCATTCCCATGGATTTTATGGGGAAATAGAAAATATACCAAAATTGCATTGGAAATTCGCTGAGTACGCAGGTCTGCTGCGACGGGAGTATTTTTAAACATTTAATGTTCCTTAAATCTCTCATTATTCTCATTCTCATCTACTTCTGATGATTTCCCTTTTTAATATTTATTGCCAGTAATCAATGGTGTAGGGCTGGAGAAAATTTCCTCAATTTTAATTATCCATTATTGAACTTTTCGTGGTCGTTTTTTTGCTGAACTCTTCCGATTAGAAAATCATCTTTACTAGAATAGTGTTTTTAATACAGAAGAAAAAGAACCAAATCAAGGTCTATTACGGAGATAAATTACTAATTTTAAATAATAAATAAAAACTAATCGAAATACAGTAAACACAATACCGTAAACATCTGTTTATTCAAATAATAAATAATGGCAACATCTGGAGGTTACTTTGCATTTAAATCGGTACGAAACTGCTTGATTATCTTTCTAAAACCACACTTTTGTCTCCAACACACCGCTACGTTTTAATCGAGTGCTTTACCGACAACAGTTTACCACCGAGCAAGTCAACCACCCCAGCAGGCCGCGCGATCTCTGCACTGTATACTCTATGGGCCGGAGACGGATTTAGCGCGCCAATAAAAGCCCAACACAATCAGCTGATTTACTGACCCCGCCACGTCTGTGTTGCCGGTTTGTTTACAGCGTGTCTATAAGTGAAATGGAGCACCGACTGCTACTGGTTACCGCCGCCGCCGCTGGGCGGCTCACCTGTACTGTGCTGTGGTCTTGCGGTGCAGTCCGTTGGCACAGTAGGAAAACCCCGTGTGCGTTGTTTATATCCGACATTTTACCCACACTTTCCCTAATTACAAAAAAATTCTCTAGTTTTCACCCCACAGTTTGCCTCGTTTGCCTAGTCACCAGTTTAAGCTTATGAATCATACTATACACGTAGCCTAAACCATTAAAACTTTGGGTTGTTTATTTTAGAACCTCTCTGACTCTATAGTCAAGCAATTTACATCGCTTACCATAAAAATATCATATAGGTGTGAGTTAAATGTTTAAATGACAGATAACATATGAGCAATTGAGAACCTGAAAACAAGGAGGCAGACTGGGTAAAATAGCAACTATCATGTGAGCAACAAACTTCCCAGCCTTTATTCTCTCTCTTTGTGGTTTCTAACCTTTAATTAGCTAAGGGAAAAATCAAGAGGTTGAACAAAGGTAGATTTACCATTTGCTATAAAAGCCATTGTTGGTAATATCACCGATTCCAAGAACCAGTTAATGCGATCAATCTTCAAAACTGTTACTATCATACAATAAACTACACGGTACTGTCACGATTCGGTACAGGAGGACGTTGAACCCCTATGAACATTTTTACCATAGCCAACACCTCTGGGCCTTATTCTACATTTTGGCACCTTTTCAAATAATGCAAGAAGGCTACTGCATGTAAGTGCTCTAGTGGCAGTTTTCATTAAACACCATAAGCGATTGATTTTTTTCTAAGATTGACATTGGAGGATTTGTTTATGTGACACTTGTTCACTATACTCTCTAGTTTACGAATAATACCTTAATTCATCCTAATTTATTTACTAAAAGAAGACCTGTTCGTTACGTGGTTGTTCCACATACAGTATTATATTTGTAGCTCCGAGTGCCAGGTAGCCACCAGGACTGGTGCAGTGCAGTTTACATTCCAGCTTCCCATTCTTGTAAAGAGGGGCGGACTGGTTGCGAAGGCTGATGCAAATTTTCAAACCCCCGCAATTCCAACTGGTATACTGTGAAATACGTTAAGCAATCAGGGAAAAATATGTCACAACTCTTAAATAATCCAACACGACATGATGTCGATTTGTATTTGTTACTGTGCGAAAGCCCTCCAAGAATATTTGAAAACAAAACTATTCAACAATCCGGCTATTAAGTTAATTATACAATACAAAAAATCCTGATGCATTCGCTTGATAAATTTATTAAAACGTTGTAGTCGATGATGAGAAAGATGAAACTAACAAATAAAACACTAATTTTACGATAATGATACTAAGGTCTAAAAAAACTAACCATACGACTAATAAAACTTGATTGCTTTTTTAATGTTACAGCGTCTTTAATGATCTGTAATTTAAATTAAGAGCATTCTGATTCCCTCTCATAAATTACCTAATCGTAGATAGTAAAATGTCTAAAGTGGACATCCGACTCATTTAAAGATTTAGAATTACTAATTAAACTAAAATCTATTGGTCTTCCCAGGCTTCAGATCAATAACACATCTGAATAAGTTAATCTTCGAAAGAACACATGATCCGCTTGACAAAAAGATCTTGACCAATTTTATGGCCAATGTGTACAGAACCAAATAAATAGGGACATCCCATGTTAAACATTTTAGCCTCACCCTGGTGAAAAAGATAAAATTAAGCGCTGAAGCCAGGATTACTTCTCCATTGCCATGGGAAGCGCTTTATTCCGCACCTGAAATGTTAAAATGAGCATATACTGTATGTTTACAAAAACCAAAACAATAACAAACGTCTTCAAAGTTATTCCAGCCATCTTGTTTCCATTCAACCAGTCAACTTGATTATTCACTGAAAATTAACTCCTGCTGATGCTACCTGTGTTTATTTATTATTTCCATGGCAAACGCGCCAATTTACAGAGAGATGCTTAAAACTATGCAAAAAAGCACAAATATTTTACAGTAATTTGTAAGAATTTGTATGCTCTTTGTGTTTCGTGGGAGGTGTTCTCACTTCAAGGATGTCCCTACTCATTTGGTCTGTATACTTTGTTTTGGCGAAGAAAGAACGATCCTTATAGTGGTCACCAACAAAGCTTTAAAGTTAAATGCTAATCATAGTTGTGATCAATATCTTGCTTTAACTAAAAGACATGCTTTTCTCGAAGATTTCACACAGTATGGTAACATAGTTTAAGCGACATAAATTTATTTTATTATTTATTTGTTAACAAAAACTACAATCTATCTTACTAATTCCGTAAGGAATTTCCTGTGAGCAGCAAAACTCTTTTATTTTTGAACAGATTTTGATGATTGAGGTGTCAAATTAAAAGGAATTTTCTGTAGATGTCATGGAATAATATTTGTCGCCCTCAGTTCAATGTGTTTCGCCTTCGCCCCATTGGACTTTAAAGTTTCCATGTATTTTAAATATGAGACAAAATTTATTAAGTTTACTTAACATATGATTCATTTCATGAAAAAAAACAGCTGTCTTCATAAAAATAACTTGTCTCCCCTCTGTCATTTTAATTTGTTTAGTTTTTCTGCTTACTTAATAGTTTACTTTCAAATTCAAATACAATGATGACTGACGAAATGGGATAGTGATTATTAACATGCAGTTTTCATTCGGAGTATTAGGAAGTGAAAATTAGTTTATTTAATTATGTGATTGTATTTTACTTTCATTTTATACAAGTTTCACACCATCTGCCTAGCGTTTAGACTGGAGCTTTATTCGTCGAGTATCGACAGGCAACTACTCGTATAAACTGCTTTTGTTTCCTTTCATTTAGCAATAACAAAATTTAAAAATATAAAATAAAAAACAAAATTTTCGTGTAGTGTTTATTTGTAAAAAATGTTTTGTTGAATCGACCGTAGGGGTGCATGTGACGAAGATGAAGTAACGATTCTCGTGTAGGGCCGGCCAGAGCCCCCGGCCGTAGGGGTGCGTGTGACGAAGATGAAGTGGCGATCCTCGTGTAGGGCCGGCCAGAGCCCCCGGCCGTTGGGGTGCGTGTGACGAAGATGAAGTGGCGATCCTCGTGTAGGGCCGGCCAGAGCCCCCGGCCGTTGGGGTGCGTGTGACGAAGATGAAGTGGCGATCCTCGTGTAGGGCCGGCCAGAGCCCCCGGCCGTTGGGGTGCGTGTGACGAAGATGAAGTGGCGATCCTCGTGTAGGGCCGGCCAGAGCCCCCGGCCGTTGGGGTGCGTGTGACGAAGATGAAGTGGCGATCCTCGTGTAGGGCCGGCCAGAGCCCCCGGCCGTTGGGGTGCGTGTGACGAAGATGAAGTGGCGATCCTCGTGTAGGGCCGGCCAGAGCCCCCGGCCGTTGGGGTGCGTGTGACGAAGATGAAGTGGCGATCCTCGTGTAGGGCCGGCCAGAGCCCCCGGCCGTTGGGGTGCGTGTGACGAAGATGAAGTGGCGATCCTCGTGTAGGGCCGGCCAGAGCCCCCGGCCGTTGGGGTGCGTGTGACGAAGATGAAGTGGCGATCCTCGTGTAGGGCCGGCCAGAGCCCCCGGCCGTTGGGGTGCGTGTGACGAAGATGAAATGGCGATCCTCGTGTAGGGCCGGCCAGAGCCCCCGGCCGTTGGGGTGCGTGTGACGAAGATGAAGTGGCGATCCTCGTGTAGGGCCGGCCAGAGCCCCCGGCCGTTGGGGTGCGTGTGACGAAGATTAAGTGGCGATCCTCGTGTAGGGCCGGCCAGAGCCCCCGGCCGCTGGGGTGCGTGTGACGAAGATGAAGTGGCGATCATCGTGTAGGGCCGGCCAGAGCCCCCGGCCGCTGGGGTGCGTGTGACGAAGATGAAGTGGCGATCCTCGTATAGGGCCGGCCAGAGCCCCCGGCCGCTGGGGTGCGTGTAGTCTAGGTGTATTTGTATTAACTTTATTTTTTTGTGAATTACGTTGTACAGTGTGTCAATATTTATTTTAGTAATTTCCATGGGAACCAAATTTTGTATTGTAGTATTATTTTTTATCGCAAACGTTGTTTCTAACTTACATTGTTATTATTTTAATTTTGTCGATTGGAAAAGTTATTTCTATCTTTAAAAGCATTTTTATGTAAAAAAAAAACCAATTCTATGAAGGACTTTAAGAGTAGAGAATTATAATACATGAACAATTATCATACTGTCATTAATAAAAGCAGAAATGTAGTATTATAGGCATCTGCGTTCACTCGCTATCTATTTGGAACATTCAGAAATATTTTCTATCCGAATAGGTGGTCGACTATTTCTTCACAATAACCCTTACTCCTTATATGCTATATTGCATAATAATGTTGGTAACTGGGCAGTAAATTTGTTAGTGTGAATCAAAGGGACTCCTAAATGAGGGGAATGTCTGAGCTCAAAGTGGTTGAATGCTTGGTAGCGGTCGGGCGGGTGTAAAGTTGCCAATGGCTCATCTACTGTGACTATGGTCAAGGTGTGACTAAATCATAAATAATTATTGCTATTAGGGGAATTAGTTCAACTTGAGGAAAGTAATCTTTATAATACCTTCAATACGCGAGTGTCTAATTTTGAACTGAGAGATCTAATAAAAAATTGTGTACGTAAATCTGTTGTCCACATATTAAAAATTATATTATGAAAGACCCTGAAAAACATGGTGAGGTGGGTTTTAAGATTTTGAAAGACGAAAGGAAAGATTTTAGAAGAAAAAGGTAACCCACAAGAACATTTTACTAGCAACTGTTCGGGCCTGTCTTTTGTAATATAAAACTTGACTTTTCATCTAGTACATATCTAAATTCTGTATGGGTATTGTAAAACAATGTGACTTCCAGCATTCTTGTCAAAAATATTACATAGAATTCACTTCGCTTTTATTTTATCACTATGATGAAACGATTAAATTAAAATGAACAGAATTTTCCAAATTTGGTAGCAGACTGCCACCTCACACTAATTGGTTTTTACTTAGTGATGTTTTTACTTAGTGATAGTGACTTGTGTCAAGTCAGACTCAAATTCAAATTTCAAACTTTTCAAAAAAAAAAACACCCTCATCAATTTGAACCATTTTCTCTCGACTTGGAACCTCACGTGTTACTCGGTGCAACAAAGTAACCACATCACTCACTCATGGATGTGCTGTTCTGTTCTGTTTTCTGCAGTGGCCAGACCAACTGACCCAGATTGGACGCTGCAGCTCGGAAATAGACGCAACAACAAACATTCGCTTCTGGAAAGTCAAAGTACTGAATCAAGGTTGCGGCTCTGGCTAGGACCAGACGTCTGAGTCAAAGCGGCCCGCTGCAACTGTAACTGCAGTGTATGATGTGGTGCATTCTGCAACTTATTGCCACATCAGAGAGCTCTTGTGTTTACTTGTGCTTTCAATGTGGTGGTTGTTGGTTAATTCTTGGTTTTAATTGATGTTTTTACTTTTTTCAGGTGAGTAAAAATGGTTTAAAGTGAGGACTTTTTTGGTGAGTAACGAAGTAGGCCTTCATGAATTATTCATATGATTCAACATTTAATTTTGAAGGTGTCGAGTAAGTGTATGTCAAGTTGATTTTGAAAAAAAATCCTTAAAACCTGTAGAATATATGAATGAGGTGACAAAACAATTGTTGGTTGATCACCTACGACTTACTAAAACTTACTTTTTACCCAAAAGTTCTTAAAATAAAATGCTTCACATAAATTTAAGTTGGCTTTAAACTAAACTATAGTAGTAAAAATTTTAAATCCGTTCTTTCAGGACACCCAACAAAATTGCAAAGTTTTAAAACATTTATTCCATAATTTTTCTAGAATCAACTGTACCTAAATATGGATCAGTATTTGCGGCATACATTAACCTGTTAGCATTAGTATTAAATTAGTTTTTATAATTTTATGCGAGTTTTTTTAACAAGTTATTTATTTTGCTATACGGTATACTGTAATTAATTCTATGATGCATAATAATCTTTGTGCTTGAACCTTGCCGTAGAAATTTTCATGCACTTCTTACCTACTACTATTTAGTCCTATTTATTGCACGATTCTTATTATAATGGCACCAAACAATACGCCTCGTATTATTTCCTCAGCTGCTAGCCCTACTAGTTGTAAGCTGGTTGTAAGACACCGCACCGCGCCGGCATCGCTAGAAGACGTCACATTAGCCCAGTCAAAATAGGTTCGTGTCGGAAGTAATTCCGGAGGAGCTGAATTTTTCACAGTTGATAGACTATGATAAGGTGTGCATTTTCCCAAAAGTCCCGAAAAATCCCCCTTGAGCTTTCCGCCCTACGCCCCCTTAAAGTTAAAGCTGCAATATGTTAGAAAATCAACTACAGTTTCGTAAGGAAAAAAGCAATCGAAGTGGGGTTGCTTTTATTTTGTTCCTAATAAAATTTGCTACAAAAAATGTCATTACCACTTATTACAAAAACCTTAAGGTTTTGCGGCAAAATTGATACAAACGTAAAAAATTGATTTTTTTCTTTCCATCAGTTAAAAACTTTCCCTTACAGCTCCTTTGTTTGAAGTTTATATGTTAAACCGTAAATCTAAAGTTTGTAGAGAATGATTTTAGCTTTACAATGATATATAATATCACTGTGTTCGGTTTGAGGATAACGAGCAATATTGTATTTTATTTTATGGTGACATTGAAAAAAGGCTCTGATCTTGGGCCATTTCAGTACAGAAATTATTGAATTTTAATGTCTTCCCCTCTTATTTTTTTCTAAAAGGAATGACTTAGAGGAATGGAACTTCATACATCCATATTTGGCTATTATTACTTCATTTTGAGATACAATGTGATTTTTTAGCCCCGATGGGGGACGGCCCACTAGGAGTCACAAGAAAATCTTAAATGTAAGCATAGGGCAATATGTACCTCATATTAAAGGTCTTAATTAACAGAACACAATGCCGCAAACCCGACGTCAATCGGACAACCGAGCCAGAAGTAGCAGGCAATGGAAGTTTTTGAATTTAGAAGTTGTTATAAAAGATTTTAATGAAAAGTTAAAACGCCTGGGATTTCCGACTCGGTTGTCCGATTGAGGTCGGGTTTGCGGCATTGTGTTCTGTTAATTAAGACCTTTAATATGAGGTACATATTGCCCTATGCTTACATTTAAGATTTTCTTGTGACTCCTAGTGGGCCGTCCCCCATCGGGGCTAAAAAATCACATTGTATCTCAAAATGAAGTAATAATAGCCAAATATGGATGTATGAAGTTCCATTCCTCTAAGTCATTCCTTTTAGAAAAAATAAGAGGGGAAGACATTAAAATTCAATAATTTCTGTACTGAAATGGCCCATAATCAGAGCCTTTTTTCAATGTCACCATAAAATAAAATACAATATTGCTCGTTATCCTCAAACCGAACACAGTGATATTATATATCATTGTAAAGCTAAAATCATTCTCTACAAACTTTAGATTTACGGTTTAACATATAAACTTCAAACAAAGGAGCTGTAAGGGAAAGTTTTTAACTGATGAAAAGAAAAAAATCAATTTTTTACGTTTGTATCAATTTTGCCGCAAAACCTTAAGGTTTTTGTAATAAGTGGTAATGACATTTTTTGTAGCAAATTTTATTAGGAACAAAATAAAAGCAACCCCACTTCGATTGCTTTTTTCCTTACGAAACTGTAGTTGATTTTCTAACATATTGCAGCTTTAACTTTAAGGGGGCGTAGGGCGGAAAGCTCAAGGGGGATTTTTCGGGACTTTTGGGAAAATGCACACCTTATCATAGTCTATCAACTGTGAAAAATTCAGCTCCTCCGGAATTACTTCCGACACGAACCTATTTTGACTGGGCTACATGCGCGTTTTCCTCACGGCACGGCATTAGCATATACACGACACGCGTGTGAGCGTGTGTGCGTGTCCCGTGTGTGTATGGGGATCACGGCGGTTACACATTACACGTGCGCGTGATGTGTAGGCCTACAGCGCAAACAAGCGTTACGGGCTGCGACCGGCCGGGTACCTACACACCTACACCACACGCCGGGTGAAGCGTCGGAGGAACGAGTGGAAAAGAATTGATGAATCGAATATTTTGAGAGGGTCGAGTAATCGATTCTTTTTAATATGAACTGGTTCTTTGACTTCTGCTTTGAGTCCTCCGATATTTTTCGATAACATCACTGGGTTGATACCAATCTAATTTTTCGTGTAAAAAATAAGTAAAGTCTTCTAGAGGACAACTTTAGATAGGTAAAAAGACCACAGTTCGCTATTAAAACCTTAAAATAAATATGCCCGAGGAATATAAAGGTACGCAAACCAAAGCAATAGACATTGGAAAAGTTACACGACACAGTACTTTATTCAAATAAAGAGATGAGGATTAAAAATCTAATGTAAACTACAAGTATTAAATTCAAAGTGTCTCTGGCATGGAAAGTTACAAAAATAAAAAACCAAAAGCAGTGTAAAATTTATATGATAATTTGTAACGGCATGTGTGTGATTTTGCATTTTTAAGCAAATCATTTGTGCTTGGTATATTCAGTTACCATTAAGATTAACTTTGCTTCTGCGACTGGTTTCTTTATTTGTGCACAAAAATAATTTGCTTGCATTTAAATAAAAAATAATTTAATAAGTGTGATCATAAATTGTAATGACAGCTTTACTTTCATCAGTGGATTCAATTAGATTTAACATAACTGCTTTATATAAATAATTTATATCACCATCAATATTATGTAGATAAAACAAAATATGTTTTGAAGATTCGCTAAGTGCTGCGAATCTGCGCTTGTCTGTCTGCTGAGTCGAGCGTATTTTTTTATTTAAATTCTAGATTTAAATATTGAAAATTCCTTCAAGGAACTTCGTACACGTACTAATAAGTTTCCAGATAGGGAAATCCTTCGACGTTGACGGAAAGTCACAAATCTCTCGTCTAACATGTCTACAGCTGTCAACAATGATCAGTGACCTTGGATCCCTACATCACATCTACATCTACATCTCCCCACAAGGACTACGCAGGTTTAATTGTGATCATGACCTTGTCATGTATGAATAGTCACGGTATGTCGTTATAGGCGAGTTTTTGTCGGTTATGTTGATTAAGTGTGGGATTCAATGGTGAACTGTTAGATTAATGTCTTTAATAGTTTAATATGCAAAACCGTTATTATAGCTTGCCACATAGCTATATAAGCTTAAGCTTATCCTACGCTTAAGTTTTTTTCAACTTGCAGGTTTTTGCAATAAAATAATTTTGTATTAATAAGATTGAATTTTATTTTATGAAGATTGAAGTAAAAAGAACTTGAACTCTAGAGTGCTGTCCTTTTTAACTATGAAGGTTTTTTTATTTCATATAGAGGTGTAGACTTTCTTGCCTTACAACATTTTACTGTCTGAAACTAATCGCTATAGAAATACCGAGCTGAGGGATGATAACATAATAGGCTACATTTAAGCAAAAATGTCAGTGTAAAATCACGTTTTTTATTGAGTACAAGTTTAACAGGTCATAAACGAGGGGAATTTGTAGAATATATGGGCAACTAAAGAGCATAGTTAACACAGCAGTTAAAAACCGGTCTGCGAAACTGGTTGACACAGAGGTCCAAAAACTAGAAATTTCCTAACGTTTAATGTGGATTTTAACGACGGTAAAAAAGCAAATAACACGATATAACTATTTAGCTGCTTGTCAAAGAAAAGATACAAGCTTCCTTCGCCTTGGCTTCACAAAATATTGAGTTGAAAATTCACTGAGACATGAGGAATGTATCAAGCTTTAATTAGGAAATCTGTATGTTCATTTATTCTCACTGCCGAGATTAATTTAATTTCTTTTTCATTAAACTAAATACATAATTAGTTTACCAGTGTACCTGTTATTTTAATTATCATGTTTTTTTTACAAATTATCTTTTATATGAAAAAAAACTAAAGTTGTGGAACTAGAAGTTTTTTTATTCACAGCACATTGAATTGATTCATATTGCTTAAAAACCTAAAACGCAAATTAATTCATCTAGGCTAATTTTGAGCGCGACTTGTCAGACATTTCTCTAACCAATCAATTTTTGTGGAATCAACCGTTGCACTCAACGTTGCACTTGTGATTTTTGTAACAGTTAAAAGAAACAGTTTCACTATGTAGTTCCAGACCGGGCCGGCAGAGTAGTTGGTGATATTTATGTGGAGTCAAGGGCGCGGGCGTTGAGTTAGTTACTGCTTCCAACACAAACACAGACTGCCGTAAACCCTAAATGGACTGAGTCAGAACTGAGTCACAAAACCGAACCTTAAATTAGGCTCGTTGTTTTTAAATAACCACAAACATGTGTTGTCTTTCTAAAAATATAAGTAAACTTTATAATATTTTGCACTTGCTTGGTTCCATAGCAGTCTGCGCGAGACAGGCCTACCAAACCGCACTGCAGTTTACTGCCAGTCCGAGATAGCCGTGAAGATTACTTTTCTAGCCTCTTAGCACTTCTTGGAGGTAATCGCAATAAATTTATAGGCGATAGACGTTTGTTGCTTTTACAGATGGATATTAGAAATCTGAATTTGATTTAAGGCTAATAATCTAATCAATAACGCTTGTGACTTTCACTGCCATCAATGTTACACGGTATCTTATTTTTTTTCAAACGTGTCTTGTGAGCCTGTTCAAGTATTTGGTTCTTACTATATCCTGTACGAGGAGTGTCTGAAGCAATGTATGTTCCATGATCTCGAAATCTAGCGACTAGATTTTGCTTAAACCTTACTTTTAAAAGTGGTTTGGCCTAAAAATAATTTTAGAAACAGCATCGACCATAGAAAAAATCTAATTTTGTCTAAAATAAAGTTTTAAAATCGTAATTTTTAACATTGGTTTTATGGGTTGCAATTTTGGCAACGGAACAACAACGAAAGATAAACAAAAATAAAGGTATATTAATTTTAAGCAGTTTTTAAACAGCTGTTAACTGTGAAGAGGCTGTTGTTGTTTCTTGATTGTAAGTTGATGTTGGTTGTTGGTGCAAATTTAACAGCTTTATTACCATGACACTGTAACAATAGTAATTTAAACCCAACGAGCAAAGCTCGGTAAACCTGGTGCTAATTTAACTATGAGAACACACAATAACACTTTAAACAAGTGCTAGTAAATTTTAAAATGCACTCAACATTTCTCTAATGCTGCAAAAGTTTGGAATTCATTAATTTACCTAACTTTTTATTGTGAACATATTAAATGACACATTATTTTTTTTTTCTTTTCAAGCCAGAATAACTCTACTTTAAAATACTTTTCACCAATTCCAAAACAGCCTGCAGTATGTGTATAAGGCGAAACAAAATCCTAATCGAAAACAATCAACATTTCCATTCACAGATATTTCTTCAACAACTCAAAACCCTAGAAGATAATTTGGACGCTCGTTTGTAATAATGGAGAGTGTTTAATTAAAATATAAGATTTGACGGCGTGTTGGACACGAGGCAGGCCGTTAGCTAATGAGCATATCCTCGACGTTGCCTATCGATGAATATTCTATTGGCCGTATCAGATCAGAGATACAATCGAGATAGCATAACATAGCAGTAAACTATCCCGATCCCGCTGGTACCCGCAATACTGGGACTGGAATTATTTACAACTGCACCCTTACAATAATATACTTTCTTCTAACTGAAGTTTGTCTTTCATCTGCTTACAGCCATGAACAGATGAAAATCTTTTTCATAATAATAACTTACTAATTAATATTCCTAATCTAAAATGTTAATCGCTAAAAATGTAATACTTAGTCAAATAAAATTTTAACGAGATTTTATGTCATAACAACTACAATGTTTTTAGTATAAATGCCTACAGAACAAAAAATAAGTATATGGTCATCCTTACGGGGAAGGAAGAAGGCCGCCATCAAAACACATAGGTCAAAACACAGATAGGACCGCTATGATCTATTTTAGTTAAAATTATGCTGATTATTTGAATGGAGACAGAAGACTAGTATAATTTTAACGACGTTTGTTACTGTTATGATTTGTTTTGAATGAATATTTTCATTCTGATATTTAAGAGGTAGAAAGAGCGCTTCCCATGGTAATTAGGAGAAAAATCTAATCATTAGCAATGTTTCTGAGGGCAAAACTAAAAATTTTTAACATAGTAGTTATTGTTACTGTGTATAGGCCTACATTGGTGATATGTTGTGAGAACATGAATAAATAAAATAAAAAAAAATAAATAAACTGATACAGTTTATAGGTTATGTAAACCTGTATGATTCTTGTAAGTTTGAGACATGTAAAAAAAAAGATAAAAATTCATTGCATTTCCCCCTGGATTGGTATTAAAGACTCAATAACACCTTTATTTTACTGAAATGGCGACCTAACTCAATAGGTAGTTTAAAGCCAAGTATAGTACATACCTTCAGACGATCAACTAAAATTCTTGTTGAATAGTCTCACATATAGCCATGAATACGCAGACTTCAGCTTACGGATCTTGAGGATACTGTAATATGTATAATAGGCCTACCGAACTTAGTAGTCTTCTATTTTAATCTTTGACGAATCTTTCAATAAATAACATGTTCTTGTATCACTTAACAATGCCGTATTTGCCAAACATGTTGTGAGTTTGAACAATTAAAATTTTAGCTGCTCGCAGAAGGTTAGACTATTTTACTCATGTGAAAAAGTGTAAAATGTAAAACCTCATATGGCAATTGCCTAATTCTGCTACAGATAAATAACCATGACCTATTGATTGACATTTTCGAGCAGCCATTTTAGACAATTTGAAACAAAGATCTTCTACTTCTAATATATATGTATACAAATTCATTCAAAGTTCTCTTCAAGTTCAAATAAAAATAAATTAATCAGAACTTCCAAACTTAATAACGAACGACGATGATTTATACAGAGGGTAGATAAAAAAATATCCTGAAAGTGTTTCGATTGTGTGATCAAGGATCTCTAGATCAATTCATACCATTCCTTCCATACGGCGTTTCATATTCTTATGACACAAAAATGATAGAGCACATCAAGAAAAATTCTGCATCCTTATGGGTCAGTTAGCTATCATTTCGCTGTTGATGTTTTGGCTGAAGGCCGCAGATGACGGAGCCAGCGTGCCAAATCGCCACACGTGACTGCCACATACATTCTTGCCGCTCGCGCTGTCAGCAGCGTGACCTTGACATTGGGGCGGCGCGTTGCCGACTGCAGTTCGTAGTGCATGATTCGGATAAGCAGACATATTTTTAAAAAAGTCTTTGCAATACAAAATTGTAAATCAATGTATTGTAAAGAATAAGATAAATTAAATTAAAACTTCTCAAAGGCTGAACATGTATTGAATGTAAGCGATTATAACGCAATGATAGCGCTAGAACCCCAAGCCCTTTTGGACCATTTGTTTATGTAAATGTAAACTTTTGTCAGTATCAAATTCTTTTTGGTAACGTTGTTTTGACGATATAAAAACTCAAATAATACAAAGTTTATACATCAATAAAGTTTTATAAGCTTAGTACTACAAAACATAGTTTATTATGTGTCAGCGATTTTTGTTGATATTATTGTGCATTATAACTACTTGCGTTTTAAGAGTCATCTTCACCCCTGTGCCAGTAGCTCACTGTTGCGCAGTCGGCAATGTTAACCATACGGCTTTTAATGCAAAACATGGTATTTGATTCCCCTGTTTCGGACGCCGTTTTTCAACCGATTTTCTTTAAACTTGGTAAATGTTTAGTTGAATAGTTATATTAAGTCTGTCATACATCGAAATTTTGAAAATTTAACAAATATTACTCTCTGTGACGTCACAAAGTAACTCGATTTTCCTTAGTAATATTTCAAAATTTAGTAAAATTTTCGAAATTTTGAGTTATGAGGGACCTAATATAACTATTCAACTAAACACTTACCAAGTTTAAAGAAAATCGGTTGAAAAACGGCGTCCGAAACAGGGGAATCAAATACCATGTTTTGCATTAAAATACGTATAGTTAACATTGCCGACTACGCAACAATGTTCTACTGGCCCAAAGGTGAAGATGACTCTTAAGATCGCAAAGCACGTCATGACGCTTCGTGCGGCCAGACATTTTGATAGCGGTAAGGATTATTTGTGATCGTTATACAAACAATTTTTTCCCCACATTAATTACAACGGATACATTGATATTGTTTCAAAAATATCATTTAGGAAGGTATAATGTTTGATTTATCTCTGGGAACACACTAACAACTATCAAAGCTTTGGTATGGTTTGCAACAACAACCAATATCTATTTATCTATATCTAAATATTTATTTAGATTATCGTGCGGGAATGTTCTTTGCCAATCTTGAACGAGAATGAAATAAAAAGTGGAAATGAACTGTTTTGTATACTGTTTACAGGTGTGGCAATGTTATTTATATTCCAAGTTGTGAGCTTGGTAGGAAAAATAACTTGCTCAATTCTGCAGTTTTATAAGGTACTCATCTACACTCTGCCAGATCACGATATTGGCTGTAGAATTATTTTTACAATAACGCAGAGTACTAATTGACACATTAGCAGCGATTGAAGCCACAGCTGCACCATGAATGTCTGATGTGTTTTTCTTGAATAATAAACATATCCAGTCTCGCACAGCGTACAGCCTTGGGGCAGGCACCGGACAGCATTTTGATGAGAGAAAGATCGGCATGCGATTGCAGTCATCTCGTACTACAAGCTCACAGCTGATTTCCAAGCAGAAATGTGGATGGTTACGATGTTGGATTTATGACGATCGAGGCGTATTTATGTGTTTATTGATCCTTACAGAGAAAGCTGAATTGGAGTCACTCTAGGAATACGGGATGTCTGATGTTTATCTGGATTGACGCGATGAGTTTCAGTACGTTTGCTGTTAAGGGAGTGTTTAATGTTGCACATATCTTTTAATCGTATTCTCTGAAAATTACTATTCATCAACCATTAAGACATTTTCAATCCTCTAGCTTTGTAGGTACACGTGAGCATTGTGAATATTCTTAAGTAAACTCAAATTAACTACAAAGATCATTTTGGAAAGCTCTTCTTATTGGAAATATATAGTAATTTTAAATTAAAAACTCCAAAAATCTAATAAATTTGTTTAATTTTAGGTTACATTTTAATTTTAATTGTTTAATTTTGTTTAACCTAAAATTAAACAAATTTATTCGATTTTTTGAGTTTTTTATTTAAAATTACTAACTACAAAGAGTTGATTAGGTAATCGTTTTGGATAGAATATTATCAAAGTGTGAAAAATTTGTTGCTGGATCATACATACCCCAATTTACAGATTTTATATACATCACACTGAACGAGCGTGGCTTGCCTTAAAAATTCAACAGCTTTAAACAACTACTGTTGGACATAACTACTATTAATTATTTTGTCATTTCGGCGTTTTAGACATTGACATAAACTACAACACAATGTCCTCCCATTTATTGCATATACCTCTAGTAGATACCACTAAAACTAACTATGTTACGCACATTTGACGGAGATTGAATTTCATTATTATATTAAACATCGCTTAAGTTTTCAAGAAAATTTAATCTCTAGATTTACCATTTCTTTAAGATTTTTTCTTGAGGGCAACAAACTTTTCCTCGGTTCAAGACTGTTAAAACTCTAATGAACAATGTGGTAAGTTTAAAACCAACTGAACGGCGGAAAAGAACCAGATTGTTTTGAAAGTAACAGTTGTTCTGTCAATGGCTATAAACAGGCTAGCCGCAGCTATAAACTGGAATCTGGAAATACCCAACAAGTTGCCATAGAGGACTGGCGGAATGGGGACGGCCTATTCCGGAGTTGCCGAAAGATTAATGTTAAGAACAAAACACCTCATTGACTGCTAGCTCTGACCTATTAAACCCTCCGATCTGTTTCGTTTCTGCGGAAGAGGAGTTGTTTGGCAGTGTTTTGAAACGGAGAAAGTCCAAATAAAGATTTAAACAGATCTTCCTACTGGATCATCGACCTGTAGTTCATTTAAGTAATACAATTCCTATCAAATTTATTGAAGAATTATTAGAGTTAATAAGTTTATTTATTTTCGTATTTTAAATCAAGATATATATTTAGATTATGTAGCAAGACTTTATGTTTTAAAACACTTGTCTTTGATTAATTGCTCATTTGCATTATATTGTTTTTTGCTCAGTAACTATATTGATAAACGCTAAAAACTAGCTGGTGGTTCGTCAAAAGAAGTTATTATTATTCAGTATTTCACGCCTTTCATTTTGACCCTCTAAAGTATTTTTTTTTTTTTTAATTCTTATTACATTAAATATTTTTAATTTGATTTTAATGTCAAGTATATATTTTTGCTAATGATGATTAATAATTTTTACTTTGATAAACTACATCAATTAATTCTATAATGATTCAATTGGGTAATGTAGTTATACAAAATTATTATTTATTTGAAATAATCATAATTTACATACCGTAGCATCAATAAGGTGATAATAATTTACCTAAAATCATGTAAATAATAGCATTTCAAACGTGCCAATACTGGTTTGAATAATCAAAGATTTTCATTGCTCACTGGGGGGATGGTATTTGTCTTATTCTCTGCATAATAGTAAAGATTATTTAAACAACAACAAAAGAGCAGACGAGAACAACAGTCAAGATTACCAGGGTCTTTGTCAAAGCGATTTGCTAATGCTATGTGCATCTCAGCAACAGAATTGTAGTAGTTTTTCGGGTTCTACATAATACTCAAACAGTTAATTTTATTACCATTCATCATCCAATAACATTTTTTTTTTCAATTGATCTGTCTATGCGGACAGACCGGTGGAAATGTAATGGAATTTCCTACGTGTACTTACACTATAAAAGTTAACTTTATGTATTTGAATGCAACCTGTTACGTTCACCACTTAAGTGCTAATTTTAATATACTATTACTTAATATATATTAAATATTTAATACACATTAAATTATTTAATATACTATTACTTAATATATATTAAATATTTAATATATATTAAATATTTAATATATATTAAATATTTAATATCTTCACCCCTGGGCCAGTAGCCCATTGTTGCGCAGTCATGGCAACAAAACATGGCATTTTATTCCCCTGTTTCGGACACAGTTTTTCAACCGTTTTTCTTTAAACTTGGTGTTTAGTTGAATAGTTATACTAGGTCCCTCATACCTCAAAATTTTGAAAGTTTAACAAATATTACTCTCTGTGACGTCGCTAAACAAATCGATTTTCCTTACTTTAAAGATTTTTTGTACTTAAACCATTAATTTTTACTCATATATGAGGTATGAGTTATCTATATCTAACCTTAATCTACAATAAAACATAAATTTTACCAATAAATATCCAAAAACACCGTCCGAAACAGGAAACAGGGGAATACGGAGGCGTGTTTTCAGTGTTTTTACAAAGGATGAAGATGACTCTTAAACGGGAATGAGTTTACTATAGCATTAGTATAGTGATAGTTCACTTTGCTAAACTACTCAAGTGACTCCCACAACCAATTATGACAACACATGGCGAGTCGTCGACTGATGGCGTTATGCCATTACGGCCATGAAGACATCAGACATCCATCGTTGACAAAGGCATCATACCGCGTTACATGCGATGACCTCATGCCATTGACTGGCTCTCTTTATTGCACCGACCGGCATTGTTGCAGCAAACCATCATTGATCCCCCACAATGTCTTGTACGATTATCTGCAGACATTGGTATTCAGACACATCCGGTGTTGCAACAATCAATTGTGGTCTTCAATTTTCATAAAACTGCATTTGGTCCTTCGACCCGGATATTTTATGTTGAGTAAAAAGAAAATCTTTTGAATGAGTCTAAAGTAATATTTACGGATGGGTTAAAACCCCAATACTCTATTTCATTACAAAATGTTACCCATTAATTGAAAACTCCATTAAATAGCTTTCAATGTTCTAAGTAACAGAAGAGATGAGTTTTGCTCACTCGCATAGGATATTTTGTTCTGTTTCGTATAATCAGACCACCCTTTGCAATTCCCAATGGCTTCATTGCTTTTTTGTTACATTTAATTGTGTTTTATAAATGAACCAATAATGTCACTGAATTTCGTTATCTTTACCGCATTTGTTTTGCGGTATTGTGTTATGTCTATGTTTAAACTGTTAGGTTAAAATATGTTTATATTATTCTAGAAAAAATTGTATAAATGTTGAGCTTTCTTTATTTGTACCAACACTTTTTACCTTTCACCACTTACAATATAATTAACACATGTATTATCTAGGTCCAATCGTAAAAAAACCCATTATACGGTAAACCCTTTAAAACTCCTAAAGAACTTATGTTATTCTCTACAAAAACAGTATGATGGATCACAATCATTCGCCAATAATCAGGTTAAGTCCCTCGCCACCTTGACAACCTACAACTAGGGTGCACCCGGTTCGCATTGCGTAACGTTGACCCACCTCGTGCGTGGGCCAAGTGCGTGGACACACACCTGACGCTCGTTTGGGGAACGAGGTTACAACACGCGTGCAAACGGGTGCGTGCGTGCGTGACAGTGCGTACGAGCGTCGGAGCGCGCTGCCAGACGGCGAATCCGTCATATGACAGGCGTCTTGCCAGAACTATTAGTAGTTATATCGGACCCTGTCTTAGCCGATGTCTCGGAACGGATAACAAGTCAGTTTCGTTTTCAAACGGCTATTTTTGTGAATGCTATTTCTTCCGGGTGTAAAAATGATTGAGTTATTTCGATCGCATTTAAATAGATTGTGATTGGTTATCTTAGTTCGCAGAAGCAAGTATCGCATGATATGCTAATTTGCTTCAATACTCTAGTATGCAGTTCTTCATCGCTATCAATCAGTATCCACAATTATAAAATAAAATATATCCTAATATTAAAGAATTTTAATTTCAATCCTGTACACGGTAAATTATTTATCTATACCTTTTTAAATACCGGTACTCTAAGATTTTCTTGTCATTAGAACTTCAATTTTACAATTTTTAACCGATTTTCATATTTGGTGTCATTGAATAAGGCTTGACCTGTGGTTGTTTCCGCCAAAAATTTAGTAGAATCGGACTTAAGGTGCTATTTATAACTGAAATTTGAAATTTCCCGTTAGAATACATTGTGAAGGGGTTGAAATTTTTAAACATCTTTTAATCATACAACTGCAACTAAGTGCAGTTTTGTGTGATTGCTGATGATCGCAATAATGAATTGTTTGGGTGTAATTGATTTAGAACGAGACCTATCCATTCCAGCAATGACATGTGTTAATATCCAAATGCATTTGCTCGATTTCGTACAACAAGAGTATGCCTACCACTAGTATGAAATTAACAATGTTGTACGGTATCATGTTTGAAAAGTTTAAGAAACTCTAACTTTAGACAGCAGACGTAAATTAATTCACCAATAATTGAATAACATAGTATTTTGCTTAATCGTTTGTTTGTTCAAAGACCCTTACGTTTTTTAATTACTCGTCCTCTTTATGGGAGTCACAGCTTTAATAATCCAACACACTCTACAAAAGCGAAACATTGTATTACATTGACTGATAATTATCAACTTCTCCAGGAGTGGTCAAATGACGCACGTCTATGTCTATATTTAGACCTCCGAGACTCGACGGTAGCCAACGGGCTGAGGATTAACCTAGTTGGTATCAGCTGTTCGGGACCATTAGGCGAGAAAGGTGTGACTCTGTTATCAGTGATAAGAAGCTGTCGTCCACGCCCCGCGTCATCAGCTACTTCCGGGCTTCATGACGAGTGTGACCCGCCTGCCGTGGTCCAGGGATTGACACAGTTCCGAGGAAGGTGATGGGCAAGCTTCTTCACCGAGTATCGGAGAGCTACCAACCTTCGGTTGAGACTGATAGAGATAGAAAGTTGGTAGTTAAAGTCTGTAACTGCTGGACTCAGATGCCATTGTTCATTATATTAATTAACGATGCAGACAATATAATCAGATAATCTTTGTCAGTAACAAAGCTACACCTCATTCAATCATCGAACTCACCCTTCAGTCGTATTCACTTTAAAATACGCACCAGATAGCTTCTGTGCCTCAATTTCGAAATATCAATGATTCCATGCTACCCATGACAGTCAGGCAGTATTTCAGTTGCTTTATTGTTAATGCTTAGTCCTATCTAAGGAAATCCGTTTCCACTTATTATCAACCGAAGATTTCTATGACGGTTATCACTGCAGAGTTGAAAGTTATTCGCTACCCTAGGAGATTTCAATGAGTCATTCGATCCGTTCATTCATTTTAAGACGTTACATTAGATACGCTCATATTGCTTTACAACTTGTCTATTCTCGTAACTAAATCGTCTCCAACTCTTTTAGTACTCTTTTTAGCGAATTTCCCTATAGGGAATACGCTATTACGGTAGTAGTCACGGTAAGACCTAAGCCCGGGACCATGATACTTTTTCGTTTTGAGGTCCCTAGAAGCCAAATACACCGTTCGTTCAAATTGATATATATGTATGTATATATATATATATATATATATATATATATATATATATATATATATATATATATATATATATATATATATGTGTCCGTGAACACGATAACTTTTGAACGGAACCTCCGATTTTGATGAAATTTGGTACAGGGGTGTAAGCCAGCATCTACTAGGTTGAGTTCGCGAACCAGAATGATCGGACCATTGGAACGGGGTTTTATGGGGTTTCAAAAGGGTTAAGAATGGGTTTTTGGCATTTTTCGACCTTAATTTTTAAAATTCAACAATTTTAACTGAAACCATTTAAAAGAGCTTAAAAAAACAAACAATTTGGTATTTTGAATTTTTATCTTAGCATAACTGGTTACGGGGAAAATCAAAAAATGTGTTTTCAATGTTATTCTTATGGGAAATCAAGAAAAGCCTATATCTTGCTTATTTATTGACATAACTTAATCAAATTTGGTATGTACATTATCTACATAAGGTTTAACTTATACTTGCTTACAAAACCCATATGGCGGCAAACCTACATACTCACCCCCATGGGGTTTATGGGGAAAATAAACAGAACACCATAACCTTATAAAATTTGGTATGTACAATCACTAGGTAGGATTTGACTTATATTTACCAACTAAACCCATATTATGGCGGCAAACCTACATACTCTCATCCTCATGGATTTTATGGGGAAATAGAAAATATACCAAAATTCCATTGGAAATTCGCTGAGTACGCAGGTCTGCTGCGACGGGGGGTATTACTATTTTTAGGGCTGCTTTTCTCAACTATTCCAAAAAATGTCAATGTTAAATCATATTGTAATATGTAATTATTCCTATAAGTTTGAGGAAAGCAGCATTTAGTATCATATTTTTATATCGGAAAAGATTTGCTCCTAAAATGTGTTTTCATTAATTATTTTTAATCCCTATCACAATTTACTATTAAAAACAGAAAAATTTGCAAGCAGTCAGTTACACAACCCATTTTATCCAAACCATATGAATTCCTAAATATTTCATTTACAATTCTTATTGCAAGTTCTTAAAATAGATCGTTCTTTCCTTTCTTTTTTATCTTTTATATGATTCAGTTGTACGGTATGACTTTATAACATCGCAGCAATATACAATAAAAACGAAGATTCTTTTCACTCAAATTATAGCACTCCAACATTAATGAGTTACTATCTAAAATCTGCGGTGGCAAAATAATGTAGTTGCATGTTTTCTTGGCCACTACTGTAATGCGGGACACGTTCTCACAAGAGAGGATGAGACTTTATGGCCCCTACTTCCTTAGCAGCAACGCCTGTAACGGTCCCTTCTGACACTAATGCCACATAGGCCTGTACATTGTTGTTGTCTAGAGATAAAATAAACTATTTAAACTGTAATATATCGTCTTATTAACTTCTTTGGCTCAGAAGTTTTTGTAGATCAAACACAGTTCAAATTAGTCCTAAAGTAAATTTACATCAGATATTGTGTATCAATTAAAAATTAAACCTATAAAAAAAAAGTTTTCCACTAGTGAATTAGTGTAGCTGCATGTTACTTAGCGGTGTATTTTTGTATTTATACGAATGAGTTAATTCACAACAGAGTATACGAATCGGAATCACACCCATCTTTCATTGCCATCATTCATTCATATCTTCGAGTATACACAGCTGTAATATCAAAAAGTGGTTGCGCAAAAGGCGAGGTACAATTCTGATTCAGTTTTCTGTGTAAGGTTCAATAAACTATAAACAGAATTCAGTCGTCACAAGTCCTATTTTGGTTCTGTGTAACAAGAAGGGGAACACTGGTATAGTCGACGACCTTATACAATTTCACCTTTTAAGAACATCATTTTATTGGCAAGTTACAACGAGATAAACATTTTAGAAGTATGATTAGATATAGTTTTGAACCGACGGTAGTTTTAATATTAAAATGTAACAAAACCGTATAGTACTACCATTCATCTAGTTTACGAACCACATTTACATTTATTTTTATTTACATCTTTGTAAACTTTTTAAAACACTTGGGTTTTCCATTATTTTGTTAAGTGTTTGTTTATTTTCATCTTATGAAGAGACTAAACAGCATGTAAGCACGTTCTATGTAGGGTAAGCTTTTTTTGGAAAAATCCTTTCATAAACATTTAGATGGTGAGGCGTTAACAACAAAAATCTTTCCTACTTGGAAAGAAGTGTTCTTCATTGGAACCCGCTTCTTATTTGTCACTAGACTATTGATAATGTACAAGAATAAGAACAGTTAATTTTATTCCCAACAATGTTGAACTAATTCTTCTTCTGTAAAATAAAGAAGGAAACTTTCGAAGAAACTTTGTTTTATATTTTACGATAGGAACTCAAATGCAATAAGAAATACTACGCAACAACAAATACTAACGCAGGTAAAATCACTTAACTCAGTAACTTAGGTAAAATTAACTTAGTAATGCATCTTCATTGGGCTATTGATCAATGTTCCTCAAAATAAATCAACTATAGTCCTGGACAGACTTATTGGCGGCTGCCTCAATCAGCTGTTTTAAAAACTCCCATTTTAAATGAAAAAGCTGATCACGGCACCCACCAATAAGACTGTCCAGGACTATAGTCTTTTTCAGTAATGAATCCAAAGCTGCTCCTCATCCGATCCATCGCACTCACTCTTAATTCATATTCACCTTAAAATACTCACCATAGATCGCGTCCGTGTCTTAATAAATTTAACTATTTATCATAATGAAGGTAACGTACACAAATTACGGAACAAAAGTGCGTGACCGAATTGCACAAGAACCTTTTCTTGAAGAGGGGCAAATATTATTCGCTTCACTCGACAATAGAATGATCGCATCGAGAAAGGTGAACAGCCGGGTGGGATGAATGAGAGCGGCCTTAAAGTGTAGCAGTGAGCTGTGTGAGTGTGGCCCTCATTCACGGACCACTCCCCACACTAGCGTTGCGGTACACCCTATAGACGCCGCCACGCCGGTCGTGGGCCGTGGGCTCAGTGTTTGCGAACTACCGGAGGGATAAGTCACAACATATTAACTTTAGCAAGTTCCTTGACAAAATGTGACATCTCATCAAAACTTCACACCTTCAGTGCATTTACATTACTTTTCGAATGTTTCTAAACCTTACCTGATGATTTTTTAAAGTAAGGTACGGTTAAGAGTCATCTTCACCTTTGGGCCAGTTAGTAGCCCTTTGTTGCACAGTTTGCAATGTTAACCATACGGATTTTAATGCAAAACATGGTATTTTATTCCTCTGTTTCGGACGCAGTTTTTCAACCGATTTTCTTTAAACTTGGCAAGTGTTTAGTATATATTATTATATATTATATATTAGTATATATTAGGCCCCTCATACCTCAAAACGTTGAAAATTTAACAAATATTACTAAGGGAAATCGAATTATTTTGCCACGTCACACAGAGTAATATTTGTTAAATTTTCAAAATTTGTGGTATGAGGGACCTAATATAACTATTCAACTAAATACTTACTAAGTTTAAAGAAAATCGGTTGAAAAACGGCGTCCGAAAAGGGGAATAAAATACCATGTTTTAGCATAAAAGCCGTATGGTTAGCATTGCCGACTGCGCAACAATGGTCGAAGAAGAAGATGATTCTTGCTCTAGTCATTAAATGTCGAAAAGTTTTATTAGTAAACTATGTTTCAATTAATTGTCACTATCATAATGTTTTTTTGCATTTAATATCCGTAGAAAATTATTCTAAAACCGGCACCTCATTGTAGTTATGACGATTAATGGAAATATAATGGCCTCCATTGTTCCTGAGAAATGTATCTGATACTACATACCTTAAACTTAAATATGAGCTATAGATCTAACGTAATGATTCTAATTAACTTCTCCAGCCAATCTTAAAAGTAGCCAAAACTCTAAAAAAATCCTATTAATAAACACAGCAATAGACCACAACATACTCTCTTAACCGGTTAGATAATTCAACTCACACGCGGTGTCTAACTGCTCGCCGACAAAGTGCAACTGTACGCCATTAAAATAATTGAGATCCGGCGATGGGGGGAATAACCATAAACGACAAAAGCCCCATGGGGCACAATCAGCTGGGTCAACGTATTGCTCTCCACGGTCGTATTACAACTGGTATATAAACCCACCGCTGCGATGGGGAGGGAATCAGTCATAAACTACCTGGCTTGTTGCTATAGAGATGATTGTTAGTCTTGTACCAGATAACATGAGATATTTGTCTAGAAGTTGTTGGTGTATTCGTCAGAGACTGCTTGGACCATATTGGAATCTCAAATGAGAAAACACGTGGCTAGGACAAATGTTGAGGACTTTCTTTTCCAAAATTGTTCTAATGCTTTCCTGAAAAATGTTCCACCTCATGGTTTAGAGATTAAGCAGATATTTTTGTGGAAGCATTTTGTATTGTCGGATGTTGTAAAATGACATATATAATCTATGGAATATATCTTGGAAATTCTCACATAAAATACGAAAAACAGTTTTTTTGAACACAACTCTTCCTTTATTTATTTACTAATTTAAACTTTTGTGGTGTCAAAAAATCGGGTTTTCTCACAGTTTTCCATAAGGTTTCACACCACCATTATTCTTTTCTGGAGTGCAAGAGCAGTCTTAAAATTTTACTGCAAGATTAACATGCATGAGGAATGATTTTAATTGCACTGCAACAGAAAGAGCTATTGCTTGTTAAACAAAGCATGACAGAAGAAAACTCGTGCAAGGCAAGACGGAAGCAATCGCGAAGTATTGTTCCAACACAATCTGATTGATGCAGTGTATTGCGCATTGAAAATATTTCTAGTCGCCCTACAACCTCCCCCTCTAATACCCCTACAAGGTACAAAATAATTTATGAACGAAAATCAATCTAGTAGATTCGTCTACCAGTTATGATTACTGGAGCTTAAAGAAAGACTCCTTGAAAAATCCTATGGGATCATCCTGCACGGTTATAATGAGGAGACTAAGCCTTGTCAACCGCGGTCCCCGTTTGATAGGATTAGCCTGATTCTATTGAAATCTACCTGTTGGATCTTCAGAGGCAAGTACTGTTGAAACTAGTTACCCCTTCTAGATTCTCGCCTATCGTGTACCCCCGTGGATCTCTCGCGCCTGCTCCTCCCTGCAACATAAATCAAGATCCCATTCCACCGCGTGTTGACACTAGCCTCCTCCTCGCTTGTTAGTCTTGCTTTACATTGTTCTTCTCCCACGTGGCACCCGCCCATACTCCTAGGTATTTATTGTTTTGCAAAAGGTTTCGTTTGAGATATCTTCGCCAACTGTAGACCTGTGGTTGTATCTTGGACATGTTTTACTTCGAGGAAGATATCGAATCTTCTATACAGGAATCGGTAATAGGACGAGTTTTTTCTAATTTGTTCTTCGATCTTGAGTTTTTCGTTTTTTGTTTTTGGAGAAAATTTTCCGTTAAGAAGGGAAAAATGTCTACTGGCTATGCTTGATAAGTACCTTTTCAAACACTTGTCATACCCATATCTAAAGAGGTTACTAACGCTGGCTGAAATATATAGTTTAGGAAAGAAAGCATATATCTTTATATGTGTATTTATATAAGGCTAAATTAAAGAGTCTTGCGTGTTACGTTTGTTACGCCCAATTGTTTTTTAATTTACCAGGGGGTAAAGATTTCCCCCTTATTTTCATCAAACTATGACCAAAACTACTGTAGCATCTTTAAGCATGTAACAGACAATACTTTTGAATTCAAATTATCTCTGGTATAAATATTGTCTGTTATTGATTACACTCTGACAAATGTAATAGTGTGCCTATATAAATTCAATAGATAATAGATATAATAAAAATATATATAATTATATTTTTACATAAAAAGTGTTGGATAGTGTTTTCTTGTGTTACTCTTGTAACATTTTTAGTAACAACCTTCATCTATTGTTGTATATCATTCTTAGATTATTCTTAAAAGCACTACATAAATTAAATACCATAACCCATTCCTTACAAAGGACTCCATACCAGTAATTGAATTTACAATTTACGCCCTCGCCAGACACATATCACTCCCAATCAGGCATAATAGTCCACTCGGCAATAATTACTAGGAATTTCAATTAGCTCTAATAAAAGTAATTAGTCGTTTCGCAATCAGTGTATTTTATTATTTTGCCTTTATCTGTAATTACCGTCGGGAAGGCCGCAGCTTATAAGGAGTATTCCAATTATGCCTTCAGTCAGAAATGCAGTGGAATACGGTTGAGTATAATTGCGAATGTTTATGGCAATGCGGTGAAGGTGCATGAGTATAGGAGATGGTTGGGAATGGGTGGTCAAACAAACTCGCGGGAGACCCACGGCCTTGGACTTGGAGCTATATAGTGCGGAGCTGCTGTAGTGGCCAGAGTCGAAAAGTACCGCTCCTCCACCTGTCAAGGACAAAGGATGAATTTTAAATTCATTCAAAAAAATTAACTTAAACTTCCTTGGTTTTGCTGCTTAGCTATAGCTGGTTAGCCTATTAACACCTCCAAAATAAAATCATTGCTACCTGTAATGTAAAGTCAAACTTTAACTCTTGTAAAATGGGGGTAAATTTTCACTCTGTCTCTCAGGTGTCTTCCTAATTGCGGTCGGTCCAGATTGCGGTCTAGTTTTGTAAGGGATGATCGAGGTTCTGGTGGTTGAAGGGTTTTCAGATTGTGGTCACCTTCGTCGTGTTCATATTTGTCAATTAATATATGTACAGTAGAAATTTTCTGCAACATACGATAAATTTTACGAAAATCTTGACGCTATTAAACATTGGCATATTTTAGGATAAAACGGTAGGCCTATGCAACATGGTTAAACTCAATAAATAATGTGTAAAACTTGTCATTTACCACTGTTCAGTCAGTAATTTCAAGTAGTAAAAATAGCGAAATCCACCATTATTTAAATAGCGTTTAGCGTTTATCATATTGATTTCCCCTATGGGCAAACACTCTCTTTTGCAGAAAATGCATCAGTTTTAGTGATTTCCCAATCGATATGTTAACGGTGCACATTTGAATGCACATTTCGAATGGATAAAACAATCGAAACGTTTTCAAATGTGCATCTTGCAATCGCACAACTACTCTGGCCCGCTTGTTCTGCAGGACCTGGTTTCTGGTCAGCTTCCCCTACAGGTGACATACCCGCTGTATATGTCCGTCCCTGTTGTGCTTGCTTATTGTGCTTGTTGTGCTTCTCACCATATGGGGTTCAAATATGTAATCGCAATCTGTACGAAAGCTATTCTATTGGCCCACGACATCTCTGGGGTGACCTCAAACTGGACGATTTTACCCCTGACCGCAATCTGGGTGAATGCCATTGGCCCACGAAATTTTTGGGGTGACTTCCAATTGGAGTATTTACCCCTGGCCGCAATCAGGACACAACCTTCTACAAAAGAAGGTAGAGTAGCCCATAAGAATAATATCAACAATCTGACAACAATCTGGCAAAGCTGTCGCTACACCGGCTGATTGTGGTATTTTGCTCATTTTTACGTAATATCCATTGAAAATGATTGAATACTCGACCGAATAAACGGTTCGAGTGACATATCAACGTCAAATCACACCACTGCCCCGTACGTTCCCCATGATTGCTATTTAGTACCGCCCCCTAATGATCCCGTGCCGCAATAGCGACATACCCTTGCCCCGTGCCTAGCATTCCTGCTTCGGATACCTTTCATCGCATATCTGCGATCTAGCAATGTTTCCCAAGTGCAAAGTGATTTGTTGGACCGTAGCCAAGGCCGGTGATATCGCACCGTATCAGGATCCAGACATTGTATATATTCTGGTCGGTTATTGTTGACAAGTTTGATTTGTGTTTGTTCGCAAATCAGGTGACGGCGAGTTAATTGTGTGGTGTATTGTTTAGCTTGAGAGGGAGTGAGAGGAGGGAGTTTAATTCCGATAAGCCACGAGAGGATTAGTTCAAGAATTGTTAATGAAAAGCGCATTCTTTTTTAAATATCACTACCTTTACTTGATCAAATTCGGTATGTACATTCACTAGGTAGGGTTTAACTTAAATTACTTAAAGCACCCATATATTTGGCAAACCTACCTACTCAACCTCAAGATCCCTATGGGGTTAATGGGGAAATGAAAAATATCAGAATTTTATACAATTAAGTTACACTGGAGTGCAATTAGATGCACCGGGAATGGATTTTTCTATATCTACCTACTTGCAATACCCCCAAGGCAGCAAACCTACATACTCGTTCCCATGGTGTTTATGGAGGAAGTTAAAAAAAATATGAATCCTGTTTGAAAATCGCTTATTACGTCTGCTGTGACGGGGTATTACTAAAAACGGTGAATATCCTACTACAAACCAGTTAGAATTATACAAGCAAGGAAAAAGGTAGAAATATTGAGTTTCAAGTAAAATTTTACCTGTGGTGGAACAGATGATCGACAAATACCAGCTGATTAATTTGTCAGTATTTTTAATTAATAGCCCGATGAACAAAAAATGGCTTTATTTCTATCTGATATCAATCACTTTTAATGATGCCGATTTTTTTAAATATACGTTTTCCAACCAAGAAGGTGTGGCACCTACCAAGGGATTTACTATTGACACGTACCAGAGCTAACATTTCCATTTACAATTCCAAGAACCCGATACGTCCATTGACCTCCACCCACGACTCCGGGGTCCACGATCCGTGTACTACATAAACATGGACTTGTAACGTAAACACGATAGTTTACGCCGTTTAACTGGCTCAAGTTCAAAAATGCACACGTAGGATGCAGACTTTATGAAACTACCTTCATGTAGATGTATATGTTCAAGTAACATAATTTTTGTTCAATATTTATTAGTTTCTTTTTTGTCTATCGCTTTAGAAAGAGTATAAAACTCATCTTAATTTTTTCTCAAATGAGGCTAATTTTTACGTTCCAATCTCGAAACATTGTGCTTTAAGAGTATACAACAAAAGTCTCAAATCAGTAAATGTGTAAAAGCAATCATTGTGGCACAATTCATTTTATTAATTTATTAGCCATCTACTTATACCATTGACTATATAACACTAACGTGAAATATTTTCTCATAGCATAGGTGTGTTTGAAACCAATATACGATGGCGCGATCTGCAGCGGTGTACGGAAGTAGAAGAGTCATATGATAAGCAAATCAGTACTACCACTCTTCTCAATCAAGGACTAAACATTTTTATAATGGAGGTTTCTGTTCATGTTGTGATGAAATGTACATATTGCAGCACTGATATCCAGCTGAATAATAACATCATCCATTGCAGCAACTCTGGTGTAGCGGACACGAACATTCCAAATTTTGGTATCAAACTAAATAAATGCATTTGATGACAAGTATATTCACGTTAGTGTACAAAGTCTATGGTTTTACTTATAATTAATTATTGTATCATAATAGTTTGACTTTAACGTAGACGAATGATATGACAACAAAACTTCAGATTACCCTACAATCGACTATTACCGCATGTTGTAACCTTGTCGGTACTGTAGTACTGTCCGTAAAGCAAGTAGGTAATGTGTACTGTATCATGGTAAGTGTCTACAAACGCCCTTGACAGGCTATCGTAAACCATCGTAAACGACGTTGATTACGATATCCTGCTTACGATTACGATATCGCTGACTTGTGATGCTGAGTCGTGATAACACAGTTTACGACGCTCTGCAGCTTTCATCCTTCCGCATAACTGATATGGCTTATGGAATAGTTTGATATGGGTTTTATGGCTCGAGCATTTATATATCCTTTTAAAACAATCCTTAAATTTTAATTACTTTCTTTACAAAAAGCTCTTCACCAATCATCTTTAAAACACATATTTACACAAAACTTGTACAACAGATTTTTTTTTGTCAGACCCTTAAATATTTTTATTTTGCGATTTAGTAGAGGAAAAAACAACCAACTAAAAGTACCGTAATGTTTTGACGAAAAATAAGAACAAGGTTTTATGACGAAGAAATAAGTCATCTTTTTAAAACTCATTTACTGTGGCAGGCACGAGTAAGTTTGTGGCACTGGTGTGGCGTTTACCTACCTGAGGGACATGTATAAAGGCGTTGTGTGTTTCTTTGTAATGTTAGTTAACGTGTTGACTCTTGAGCAGTTTTTCTCCCGAATAATTTAAGTTATTAATTACAGTTTATACATTTTCTTTACAATTAATTAATACTATAGCTTTTAACCTACCTATGAGGGACATGTATAAAGGCGTTGTGTGTTTCTTTGTAATGTTAGTTAACGTGTTGACTCTTGAGCAGTTTTTCTCCCGAATAATTTAAGTTATTAATTACAGTTTATACATTTTCTTTACAATTAATTAATACTATAGCTTTTAACCTACCTATGAGGGACATGTATAAAGGCGTTGTGTGTTTCTTTGTAATGTTAGTTAACGTGTTGACTCTTGAGCAGTTTTTCTCCCGAATAATTTAAGTTATTAATTACAGTTTATACATTTTCTTTACAATTAATTAATACTATAGCTTTTAACCTACCTATGAGGGACATGTATAAAGGCGTTGTGTGTTTCTTTGTAATGTTAGTTAACGTGTTGACTCTTGAGCAGTTTTTCTCCCGAATAATTTAAGTTATTAATTACAGTTTATACATTTTCTTTATAATTAATTAATACTATAGCTTTTAAGTATATTTGTTAGAGGTTACTTAAGCGGTAAAGATGACTTGTTAATCCTAACTTCACCTCCATAATAAAGACATTTTAATTTAATTTAATTTAATTTACATTGTTGTTCTAATAAGACTGATAACAATTTCTAACAATTTCGCTATCTGAAACAAATTAAAGCGGGCTAACTGAAAACCCCAATAAATTAAAATATTTTAATTTTGAACTTGACATCTTTTGTTTATTTTTTAGTAAACCAGATATAGAACAATTAACAGAACATGTATAGAACATTTTGCATGTTGTACGATTTTTAGAGAAATTGCACATTGTAAATATTCGTTTTTACGACATAGATAATTTTTTGTAAATATTGTATTTGATTAGCATTTGAAGGATAAGTATTTGCATGTTCCTGTCAACTGCCTGTATAGTAAGAGACTTTAATTCTGTGGCTATGTACTAAACATTATAATGAATGTTTGTGAATTTGTTGCATGTCATATATATGTAAAAATATGGTGTAACCATAAATAAATTAATTAATTAACTAATTGTTAAAGCCAATATCACATATATTTTACTTCTTTGTGAGATAAGAATAAAGAACATAAGAAAGAATTACACCGCCTAAACACACAATAAAAAATCCAATTTTTTTTATCTCCTGTAAAATAAAAGACCATAAATTAATTTGATAAAAATTTTATCTTATTTGGTTTCACGTTCTGTCTCTCTCTCTCCCTCCCGGTAACCCAGCGACTCGACGTTTCTCCCGCCACCTCGGCACTCAAGGATGGGAGGATACCAGTGGCATGATACATGTAGGTACACCGTTGGCCGGCGCCTACACAGAAAAAACTGTTTTGTTGGCGCAACAAAATTTATTTTGTTGCCGTCGTTTTGTTTAGGTAACCAAATAAATTGGTCAAACCAACAAAACCAATGGTTTGGATCAACAAAAGGGATTTGGTTATAAAATTTGGTATTCCCAACAAAAAAATGTTTTGTTGTGGCAACAAAACTTATTTTGTTGCCCTAGTTTTGTTGAGGGAACCAAATAAATTGGTCAAACCAACAAAACCAATGGTTTGGATCAACAAAATGGGTTTGGTTATAAAATTTGGTATTCCCAACCAAATATTTTGTTTACCCACCTTGCACTGAATATTTATTTCACGTCAAATAAACGTTCAACGTGAATCAGTAAGTTATTTCACATTTGGGCTAACTTTTTGAGTTTTAACAAAGCTCTGAACGGAGGCTGAGTAAAAAATGGCTAAGTAGTAAATTAGAACCTCTATTTTCACAGCTCCCGTGGCTCAGGTGGTTAGAGCGTCAAGTCATAGAAAATGAGGTGGAGAGTTCGAATCCCGTCACAGATGAATACTTTTTGATTTACTTTTTTTTATTTATTTGCTTTTTTTTAATCTGTTGGTTGGCATAAATGCATTAATTCATGAATTTTTATGTAAAAATAATACTTTTCAATAACTCAGGCCAACAAAATGGTTTTGCTAATTCAACAAAATGTATCAGGATTTTGTTGAAATAACAATATAACTTTTTGTTGCAATTACAAAAAAATTTTGTTGCTTTAACCAAAAAATTTTAACAAAATTATTTTGTTAGTCCAACAAAAAATATAGTTGTCCCTATTTCAACCAAATTTTTTTGTTGGGACAACAATTTTTTTGTTACCCCAACAAAACAGTTTTTTCAGTGTACAGTCCGGGACTGACTGCCAGGATGTGAATCACCCGACCTTGGCAACCGTTGTCAAGTTCATGATCTGTTTAGTGACTGAAATACCTGTTAATTTTGGATATAGGTGTAAACTGGTACTGTGATTGCCAAAAATCAGTGACTCAAAAGTGTTAATGTTCGATGATTTCAGTTATACCACAATCTGGTCAGTTTCAAACAGCTGCTTTTTCAGTAGTTTAATCTCATAAATCGCTCAATAATTGTGATTTTTATTTCTCAGTCCCCTAGATATAAAAATTATTTTTTAAATGACCAAAAGAATCTTTTCGACCAATATTAATGGCGTAGTGGATGTTTGAAATTTAACATTATGGGAATGAAAATGCAATGTGGCGGGTACCGCGGACTCGAAAATTTACAGTACTTGTTCTATGGTTCTAGTGTAGGTATAGCTTTATATAGCTTTATAGTCGATCACTGGTCTCCGAAAATCACAGTTTGTTGCTTCCGGTCAATCGCACTTAACGGTGATCCCTAGATATCAGTGAAAAGTAACAGTTGCGTGATTTCCTTCCCTTCAAATTTCGGGCCCACGGTCAATGCCGCGACGTCGACGTGCTCTGCATTGTAGCTCTCAAGGCGACGGTACCGCTACCCGTCGGGCTCCCAGAGGCGACATTGATGACTTGATTTGACAATCCAGAGTCGTATGACGAGGAATGAGTTAACCTGATCGGTCCGACCCCGACCTTGAGTGTTATGTAGTGGAGACGTCCTTTAGGCGCGGCGGGATTTTGGTCATACCTGCCCTCCAACCGTTGTTGAAGGTTGGAAATCTGTGCAATATGACTATTCTTTAGATTCTTTTAAATGGTGAAAATTTCAATGCGTATTTAAAGCGTATGAAGGAAGGATGAGAATAGAAAGGTGTTTTGATGCCTAGTGTAGCTTGTTACTGACAAAGACTGGATGATTCTCTTATCAGCCGCATTAATAAGTAATAGCCCAATAAACTAACTTATCAGTATTAAATACGAGAGTTTGTTAATTATGGTGTGTTTGCCTCCTGATGTAAAACAAATTAGGTAATGTTTTTCCTACGATTTTAAAGGCTCGATAAACTTCAGTGAATCGCTATTCGATTACCAATCTAAAGTTTGCGGTGTCTAAAAAGCATACAAAAATTTGTTAAAACTTCTTGTTACAAAATTCCTATTAAACTTTACTTATAATAATTTCAATTTTAAAGAGGCTTAACTAAGTAGTATAGATTTTTCCTTAGAACTTTACTCAGAATGAAAGTTTGAAGTGATAAAAACTGGCTAATGTATGGTCTCAATAGATTTTCTTAGAGTCTGTCTAAGTTACCAGTATAAACATTAAAAGCTTCGAAGAAAGTGTCTAACATTATACTTATCAATAGTGAAAGTCAGAGAAAAGCGTTATTTTCAAGAACACGAATCATCAACCTGATCTAACCACACGTAACATCTTAAGAGGGCGTTGGAGTGCCGCCATGTTGGATTTATTTCCCATAAGAGCAATGCTAAACTTGTCCCCGGCATTTGTCATATAATTTCTTTATTTTTTGTCCGATTGGTTTAGAATAAATAGCGTTTGAATCACAATTAAATTCCCCGTTCCTTTTGCGAGATCGATTCTTTGTAAATAATTTATAAAATTCTCTAGAAAATGTTTTAATAGTAGTAAAAAACTTGCTTTGTTATTTCAAGTTAGTAAAAATCACTAATTTTTATAAAAAAAAATCCTCTCGCAAACAAAATCCGCCTTCATGAACCCTTTATTTAGAGCTATAAACCATTATTTTCTGATTATAAATAAAAGAGTTATTTGACATCCCGTTTAACATTGCTCTTATGGGGGAAAGGCGGAATTTGGATTGACTCCAACGCCCTCTTAACACATTGCAACCCGAATGTTTTAATAGTCGGCAGGTGGCGCAGTTTAGCTGGACGATGTCCCGGCGCCGGGGAGCTCCGTGACTGGGAACGTCAATCGAA
Organism: Neoaliturus tenellus; assembly: GCA_030545055.2. Lineage (NCBI taxonomy): Eukaryota > Metazoa > Arthropoda > Insecta > Hemiptera > Cicadellidae > Neoaliturus > Neoaliturus tenellus. The sequence continues at coordinate 311,877,396 of CM061531.1, read as the reverse complement.
TTCTCAAGGGAGTCGCGGCGGCGGCGGCTGTGAGCGACGAGGAGACGAGAGGCGCTCGAGTGGACGACGTTCCCACCGTCCTGGTGGTGGTGGGGGGGGGGGGGGGTGTATGTTTGGCAGTGCGTGTGTTGCGGGTAAATAGAGGGATCATTGGGCGCAGTGTTAAGGAGGGGAAGGAAAGAAAAGATAACATCGGCGTCAAAGAGAGTAAAATGTGCTTTGGTAATCGCTGATTGAACACTATCCGTAAAACATTTATAGGTTATAGGTTATTCGGTAGCCTTTCGAAAACTAACCACATCCGATACCACATGATCTAATTGTCGTTCCCACTCCACACTCTGTTAATAAGAGATGTGCAAAATGCATAAGAATGCTACTTTTCGTCAAATTCCGAGATATTGTTGTTCTAGAATCTGTACGATAAAGGAGCGTGTAACTCCTTTATTGTAATGTTCACATTATGTTACTGATTTGTATTTGGTTTAATTATGTTACTGTATCATTTTTTTAAAAGATTAAGAATAAAACTACACCTCTATTTTTTTACCATTTTTAGTGAAAAATGTTTTTTATTACGTGGGAGTTATATCATATGCCAGTGTAACAAACTATTAGTGACTAGCTAACTATGTTAAACAAAATAAACTTGTCGTATAAAAAATTTGCCTTTTACCGTATTAATCGGATCAATAAATGAAAGGGAAGTTTCAGAATGTTAAGGGAATAATTATATAAGTATTAACAGCTCTCATAGACTCAATCACTTCTAGTTGCCAATGACTGTCATTAACAGGCGAACTAAGTGGCAGTTTTACGCAGCTCCGGTAGCGCAGAGGCAGTTTACAGCTAGACCCGTGGAAATGAGCGTGCACCGCGTTCACCTCCTCCGCGCTAGCTCACTGTGTAATCTGCGTAAACCGCCGTGCCTTGAGTGGGCTAATAGGGCTACAGTAGTTACACACTAGTGTGTACACTGGTGGCCTTCGTATCGGCAGCGGTCAACGGTGTAAGTGTTAACGGTTATTTGAATGTCAGTCGGTGGAGGTTAATCCGTAGCAGGAAGGAAACATTACAATTTTTAGTTCCTCAATAGTAAATTTTTTTCGAAGGACATAGAGAGTTTTACGAACCATTTTTTGTGTTGAATTTCGTGCAAACTAGAGCTAAACGCTTTGAGTAATGGAACCTCATCCCAATTAAAAAAGTGTAGGCTATGTTCGGTTTAGTTTTAAAATATTAATACTAACGAATCTCGGACTCACAGACTCCCTCATTACTAAATTTCCAACTGCCCATGTAAGTAGAAGGCTGAAATTTGATACACTGATTCTGTAAGTCGTATATAGGACAAATAAATAGTTTTTATCTAGATTCCTCCATAGGGCTCTGCCCCCAAAATATTTAAATTTTACATGTTTTACTTTATAAGTAACATTTTTTATGAAACATTACATTTAGGAATATTAATTCAATAACTGCTGTTCTCAAAGGATATTAGACTTGTGGTGAGTGAGCTCAGCGAACGAGCTAAACCTGACGCCCAGTAACTATAGCAAACGAGCTCGCCTGAGAGGCAAAACATTTCTCGGGTTGGCATTGCGAAACAGCTAGTGTTATATAAAGCTCAATATTTGGTTTTCAAAATCAAAATGTAAACAGAACGATTCAACCGAGTTGTTTATGGATTACCTTCAGCTTTTTAACACAGTTTTGATCATGCTCAAACGGCCGACGTTTCCTAACAAAAAAGTACTCTTTATACTTAACACTTGACGACAGGAAGAAGTGACAACTGGCAGTTTTCAACTTATAAAACCTAACTAAAAACAACTTCCTTCGCGTTGCCAAGCTTCACAGTTTAGGGAGGAGTAAAAACTGTATAAAACACACGTGGAGACCAGGAGCTGAGCAGATATGACAGCGATAGGGTAATGCTGCTATCACGGATCTGGGTTGTCGTTGTGTAGCTGTGTGTGTGTGTGTGTGTGTGTGTGTGTGTGTGTGTGTGTGTGTGTGTGTGTGTGTGTGTGTGTGTGTGTGTGTGTGTGTGTGTGTGTGTGTGTGTGTGTGTGTGTGTGTGTGTGTGTGTGTGTGTGTGTGTGTGTGTGTGTGTGTGTGTGTGTGTGTGTGTGTGTGTGTGTGTGTGTGTGTGTGTGTGTGTGTGTGTGTGTGTGTGCGCGCGTGTGTGTGTGCGTGACTGGTGTGCGGCTGTGAACCGCTGCGTTATCTGCGATCAAATTAAAGCTACTCAACTTGTCGCCCCCACGCACACCCACACACCGCGTTGGCTGAGTGCTTTGTGTTGTACAAACACGCACAAGCCACTGAAGGAAAACAAGTGTGGGGTTTGATGAGGAATGTCGCCTCAAAAAGTTTAATTGTGAAGGAGTTTTTTTTTCTTTTAAAAAAAATTTAAAATAAACAACGGAGATCGAAGATTATTTGTCAATAATATTGTGGACACGCAATTTTATTTTTAAATAATTCCCAATTCGCAACTTTTTAGTTTGATTTTGCGGTAATTAAACTGCTTTGAATGAAAAAAAATCTTGTAAATATTGGAGTGTGGAAAATCTGGACCAATGACTTTTAAATATTTACTTCTGGGAAAATCCCTTTGGGAGTAATAGAAAACTATATTTTTTTTAGTAAAGCAATTATTTTAAAACATTATTTTGTTTCAAAATAAAAAGGTGACAGATGAGAGTAAGTAAAAATATAACAACGAATATCTTTATGTAGAAACAAAATGTCGGGTCGTAAAATAATCTTTAAAAGAGTTCTATAGCAAGCTGTGAATTGCATCGACAAAAACAATGAGTGGCCATCTTTGTCTGAGCAAAGGTCGGTCAGATATTTACTTAATTATAAATAATATACTAAAATTTCTTCCTCCATAAATTTTTGTTATGAAGAGTATAACAATTCCTAACAGTATCAAAACGATTTCTCACAGTAGAATTTTTAAAGCTGGAAGTAAAAAAGCGATAATTTTTTATGCGAGTATGAATAACTCAGTACTTTCCAGGAAGAAAACTTAACCTTTGAGCAAATTATCAAACAAACCGTCACAAATTATCCACATTCCACCGAGATCGAAAGAATTACACAAGCGTCCTTCGTCCCATCAGTCTAGCATCCGGTAATAAGGAGGTACCGCTGAATAGAGTGATTACCGACCAATAAGGCTAACGACTGATTGGGGCAATTTGCAGAAAACCGATTGATGAACGGGCTGTCGCGGTAGTGAACGCGATCGTGACCGTGGTCGTGACCGTGGACTTAACCGTGACAGTAACCCGGTCGTGGGAGTTGCATAACGGCTGCTGCACATGCAACTGCAACTGCAGTGGCCCCGACACTGACCGTGGGCCGCGGACCACTCTCACTGCGAGACTCTCACTACGGACGAGAGGAGGCGGTTAGGAGCGCCGTGCCGTCGAATCGACAAATTTTCTTTGTTTTTTATTTATTCAAAGCCCTATCTTTGTAGGAAAATGGGGTATACCTAGTGCTAGTGAAGAAGTTCGGAAAGTAAACGTATTTTGTGATTAGATTACATGACAAAATTTCCAACATAACCTTGTGCAGATATTTACAGAAGACAAAATAAAAACATTTTATATCTTTTTCAGAATTTTAGGGCGAAATTGGTCCAAGGAGCCACCGTTCAGTAAGAAAAGTTTTATTAATATTTTATTTATTATTTCCCTATAAAGTGTGCAACTAGATCCAACTTTTCAGAGCCGTTGTTTAAGTTAGAAAATAGTAAATTTCACCCACTGCTACTTTAGTGCTGTTTTTGTTAACACTCCTCCTCATACATTTATGGCTTCAACAATTTGGTTTTGAAGTGATCGAAACTTGGTTATTTAGCATAGTTTACTAAAAGTCTTAATTGATAATTTACATTTCATTGTGAAAAAAGTATTAAAATTACAAAACGAAATTTTACCATGGCTATTATTGGAATCAAGCTTTGTCTGGTGACGCTATGTGTGAAAAAGTAGTGCTATAAATATAAAATTGAATTTAACACTGGTTATCGCTTTTCTTAAAACGAATATATCCAAAGTTATACTCTTACTTTAACTTCCTTATCAATAACAGAGATCTACTCGTACCATCCTAAATTCAAAATAGGACGCCGCTCCGCGCCGCGCCGTATACCATGAAGCGGTTGTGCGTCGGCCTTTACAATCGTTACAACACGCTTCTCTGCTGTTGGGCGGTGTCTCGGCCACTTCCGCAATTTGGAAGTGATTCTTCTTCTTTTTCGTGCCGGTGCGTGCCTCCAAAGGACCAACTCGGAGCGATGACCTTTCAACAGTTAATTTTTGACAATGAGTAATATTTTCGGGCTTACGACCCATATTTCTTAGTGATAAGTTGTTTTATTGTGCGTTATGAATCCCTTTCTCTTTGTTGTTTTTGTTATTTAAATTTTGTTATTAAAAATCTATATAATAAAAAATAAGTATACAAAAAATTATCTTTCTGGTTTTTTTTAATGCATAAAATTGCAAATTGGTAGATTTTAAAAGTAGAGTACCACCAAATTTTGTTTTATTCTTCTTCATTCTTAAAGTATGTAAACCTCTGTTCAATATGAAACCTAAATTTTTTTATAAAAAGGAAATAGTCTAATCACGAATCCATAATTAAATACGGCGTTTCCCGTTAACTTATGGTTACGTTAAAGAAACAATAGGAAGAGGAAATTTTCGTTCTTTGGTGTTTTCACCTTAAGTAAATTCTATTTTACATTGTAATATGTAGATCTTGGAGTAAAGTTAGAGGTAAAAGATAAATTTTATAGACAAAGAGAACCTTTAAAGGCATGTTCCCTGATTCTGATATGACAATAATTACTTGCAATTTAATTGAGATATTATTCCAGTTTTAACACACCATAGTTATGACTATCACTTCCACACTTTCACACAACTGTAATATTCCAAGACACTGTTTCGTTCCTCATTGTTGTTACACACCGAATTCAAAACTCGTTCTCGAGCAGCTGTAAACAAAGCAATGGAGTGTGAAAATATTTAGCAGTCCGGGGTGACTAATGAACGCACACTGGAAGGATCAAAATTGCAACAGGCATTGCTAAGAATAGATTCCATGATGGATGGAGCGGCGTGTGTATGAAATGTTGCCTGTTGTCGGAGTTACGGCGGCGAGCCTACTGCATCAACAGTGAAACGACGCCCATCAATATTTTAGGAGAACTAAACTTACACTTTACTATTTCTGTAGGCTAGTCTTTTATATTGTTCCTTTGGCTAATAATTAAATCATATTTTTAGTGATATCCAAAATTTATGTCAAGAAAACTGGCTGGGTAGCTGAGTGGTTATAGTGCTCGCCTTTGAATCCAAAGGTTGCCGGTTCGATCCTGAGGAAAGTTCGTAGCTTTTTAAAGGATCGATTCCGGACCCAGTTGCCATTTGTCATTGGGCTATTAATTAATGATGCTTTCTAACAACTGGTCGATGTTAGATAGTAACAAGTCTGGGGTTTGGACAGTTCCCGTCAAAACGTTAAAAAATGCCACTGGCGTAGATAGACAAAAAAAGATTTGATATATTTTTCGTTCATGGATGTATATCATCTTACTGAGTTGTCTTCTAAAAGAATGTGTGTGTTTTATTCAATTTTAAACCCTTTGCAAATTAAATGTTTAATAACTTTTGTATTACGTTTGTGATACAAAAAAACTTACTTAAAATAATTGATTAACAACATTGTTTTTCTAACCTTATGATTAATATAAAGTTAATACTTATAATTATTATTGCTTACTATTCACTAATTTATTTGGGATTTACATTTAGGATCCTAAATAAATGTGCTTGGGGTACCTGTGCAGTGCTATGCACTGCATTCATAATATTGGGTTGACATTTCAATGGTTTCATTGCTTCAATAAATGCTTCTGTTTTGCTTTTAAAATATTTTATTCTGTTATTTTGTTATTTTTTCTGTGTTTTTCTGCAGAACAAAAACTTATGTAAGTTTAAAGATCGCACTTGTTTTTTTTCGATGGCACTATTCAAAACCCTTAGTAAATTTTCGACCCAAGATGAACCTAAATCAAACCAAACCAATACAAACAAAATGTGGTAGTAGGTAGGCCTATCTTGAAAGTCATTTCAAAAGTCACCATAAAACAAGTTAACCAACGAGGAAGGCTCTTGTTCAATAAACAGTTGAGTTGTATTTAAGAAAATCAGATCCAAGTATTATTCGTAATGGGTTTAACGTAGTAGTTTCACAAGTTACAAAAATGAACAAGGTATTTATTTATTTATTTATTTACAGACAACAACATACATTAAGTACGTGTTTTAAGTTGTCATACAATATAGCTAAACACAACAAGAATTTTGAATCAAGTCTCTAATCATCTTTAAAGAATTCTTCAAACAAATATATCACATTTTGCACTAGATATAATTTTAATTCCTTCTTATATTTCTTGAAATTACTAATGTTGGTATATTCCTAGGAATGAATTTGAGAAATTTTTTGCCAATATAATAAGGACTTTTTTTGAATATTTCAGTTCTATGGTACTCCTGTTTGCTATCTTTATGCCTTGTTAAAACTTACAACTCTCTTCCAACTCGGATTTTTCAATTCTTGACAGACATATTGTTTCATAAATATACTGCCCAAAAACAGTTAATATATGTTAAGTTCAACAAAATGAGTCCTGCATGAACTTTTCTTATATTTTTTGTATAATTTGATCATTTTAATAGTTCTAATAGCATGTTTTTGATGTTTTAGTGTTTTTAATAAATTATTTTTCCTTAATATTAAAACAATATTGATACGAGCTTCATTGGCTCGTATTTTTATCAATATTTTAAAAATATTGATATTTCTTAATATGCTTAATATTGCTTAATATATATTTTCGTACACGTATTTGTAGTAGGCACTCGCTCCGAGAAGAATTTCAAATTGTTGTTTATCTAAGCGACACATCACCTCAAACGAGTTCTGATTAGGAGTTATGGTGTTTGTTATACGGTGTCGCGGGGAATTTCCCTATGCATGCGAAATATGGAAGAGCAACATGAGAATCGACTGTTATATACCAGTAGAAAGGTTTACAGTATCTAACCATTTTCTAGTCATAACCATGAACGGAACTACACGTAACTCCTTATATGAGTTTGGAATGTGCTTTAACAAGCTTTCTTGAAATTTACGAACAAGGTTATTTATGTAGGCATATCTAGTTGTAAAATACTATTTTTAGAGTTGTTTAATACTGAAATACTATAATGTTCCATATAGGTATTGCGGCAAAATGAGTAAGTTTGATTTATAAATTACCCCGGAGGATTTTATGGTGGCACTAAAGAAGACTAGGAAATAGCTAGGCGGATGGAATGCTAATTGTCGGTAGGAATTGAAGGACGCAGTAAACAATGTTTTAATTGCTAAGTACTGGCCTGTTTGTAATTTAAAATTAAACAATTATTGTTTGTAATTAAAAATTGAATAATTTCCACTTTCTTCATTTAAACATTCTTCCAATAAACTATTGATTTTAATGTGTGCATTTTTCAAACTACGATTTTCTGTGTTCACCAGGTTATTTTTTTACTGTAGGCCTACTAAAAATATACAAAAATTATTCTTTGGCATTTTAGTGATTAATTTCACGTCGACGAGAATATATTTCAAAGAAATAAAACAACTTGACTCTCTGGTTTACAATAAAATATTGTACATTTAATAAATCTTTTGATTATTCTAAGGTGACCTACAGATGTAACATGGATTTGTTTATACTTTAAATAAATTAATGAAAAATCTAATAAATTACACATGCCTCGCACAAACCTAGTCTTTACAAGTGGTAGGCCTAATCTTTTAACGTATATGAAAATTTTAAAGCTGAAAATGTGTTTTAAATTAGAACTTAAAACCAAATTTTGATCGTCGTAAAGAAATAAGAAACGAAATGTGTATACTTCCAATGGATCGGATCCAGTTGATAGCTCCGCTCCGCCGCCGCGGAGGTGGTCAAGCATCGTCGGTGCGATGAGATACAAAGGAATAACGACGGGGATAAAACTATTTTACGCGGCTGTTGTGGCTAGCCTGACAATGGGCGGTTACAGCCTGTGTTGCCTACAGAGCTGGTGTTATTGAATAGCCAGACGCTATAATGGTAGGCACACTTCCACTGTCACGTGCTCCAACATGCGAGGCTCTGAATTATGTGATGATTTTATGTATTCAGGAGCTTTGGTTGTAACTAAAGCTTTCATTGTTGTGTGGCCAGAGACGTTTCACATTTCGAAAACTTTACAAATTAAGCAGGGATTTTATAGATTGTTTGGAAAAAACATGTATATTGATATTAAGATTTAGTTAGAAGCTGATTTCATACAGGGGAGAAAAGTAAAAATTATCCAAACTGTTTTGTTGAGCCTTTACGCTTTGGTAATTGTGGAGATGAGAGTATATGGCTGTCAAATTTAAAAAAAAGTCTAAAAATTCATCCTTACATTCTCTCATTAATGCAACTGTGGGACTTTTAAGGATTAAAAATCACAGTTTTAATCGATATCCCTGAAAAAAATCTTACCAAATCCACCCAGCAAAATATACATTTGTCTTTCAGTTCTTAAACACATGTTTTTATCGTCAGCCAAAATAAGCATCGATTGATTGATAGTAGGGGTGATCCATGGTTGTAGAGCTAATAAGTTGTCTGATTGTTTTGCAGACATTTTGGCTTTGATTTAGAACACAACAATTTAAAAATTAAATTACATTTTAAGATACTTAAATTGTTAAAACTATAAAATCTGCTAATGAACGTCAATATAACTTCCTCAACCAAAGTCTGATCACTTGTCATGCACGTGTCAGTTTTATTTGCAACGTTACCACATTCACAATCTCAGAGTCATTTCTTTTTCAAGGTCTCTGCCCTCCTGTGATCAGTTGCATTAAAATGTATGTCTACATTTACAACTACTTCCTCCACCCCAGGTATTCCCTCAAAGTCTACTCCACCAACAGCCTTCACCTTCGCCTCTGTTGCCCAACCCCTGTCCTCCGTTTCCAAGTCCACGGCTGCCTCCCCCTCCCCGTCCCCTCTCCCTCACAGCCCATTCATCAGTCACATCCTCGCAGATTGCCTCCATTACCGTCACAATCAGTCCCAGGTTGATAATCACTCTATTTACCTCACTTATCATCACCGGCCTTCGCGGATCTCTTAGTGATTAATGCACTCAAGGCCGAAGCTTGTAGTGATAATGTGCATTATCACTGTGGAATGCCTGGGAAGAATTCCAGTTGTCGCTTTATGGAAAACCGTACCCTTACGCAATGTGTTGATTTTATTTTTAGACTTTCGTAGGAACTTTACACAAGAGTTTTCACTTAGTTTGATTATGCCTAAGAATTTACAAATTTACTACCTATGATATTGTACAGGTTGTTTACTCCACAGATAAATTGTTTAAAGCTTTGTAAATTCTTAATTGTAATATTCTATACTTAAAGATTTTTCTTTTCCCCTTCCTCATCTCATCCTTGTCAACTTTTTGTTCAGACAAGTCACGTCAGTACGTTGATCGCGAGTATCCTCCTTTCTTGAAGACTCTTCTTCTTTATTTTTCTCATCTAAGTGTCTGTTGTTCTAGAATGGTCACATCAAGAGTCAAAAGGTAGTTTTCTTCCGTTTCTTGAAGACTCATCTCCTCTCTTTTTCTCATTTTAATTATGCCCTGTTGTTCCAGACGGGTCACATCAGGACGTCCAACGGCAGTTTCTTCTTTTCTTGGAGACCCTTTTTCTCCCCATTTCTCATTTCAGTTACTGATGTTCCAGACGAGTCACATCAGGACTATCAACGGCAGTTTCTTCTTTTCTTAAGACTCTTTTTCTCCCTTTTTCTAATTTCAGTTACTGTTGTTCCAGACGGGTCACATCAGGACGTTCAACGACAGTTTCTTCTTTTCTTAAGACTCTTTTTCTCCCTTTTTCTAATTTCAGTTACTGTTGTTCCAGACGGGTCACATCAGGACCTCCAACGACAGTTTCTTCTTTTCTTAAGACTCTTTTTCTTCCTTTTTCTAATTTCAGTTACTGTTGTTCCAGACGGGTCACATCAGGACGTCCAACGGCAGTTTCTTCTTTTCTTGAAAACCCTTTTTCTCCCCATTTCTCATTTCAGTTACTGATGTTCCAGACGAGTCACATCAGGACTATCAACGGCAGTTTCTTCTTTTCTTGAAGACTCTTTTTCTCCCTATTTCTCATTTCAGTTACTGTTGTTCCAGACGGGTCACATCAGGACGTCCAACGACAGTTTCTTCTTTTCTTAAGACTCTTTTTCTCCCTTTTTCTAATTTCAGTTACTATTGTTCCAGACGGTCACATCAGGACGTCCAACGGTATTTCTTCTTTCTCGAAGACTCTTCTTCTCCGTTTTTCTAATTTTAGTTACTGTTGTTCCAGACGGGTCACATCAGTACGTCCAACGGTATCTCTTCTTTCTCGAAGACTCTTCTTCTCCGTTTTTCTAATTTCAGTTACTGTTGTTCCAGACGGGCCACATCAGGACGTCCAACGGCAGTTTCTTCATCGAGCCAGTGGAGGAATGGCAGGGCCACGCTACGGTGCCGCCCCACAGGTTCTACAGGGTCCCAGCCAGCAGCATACCTCCGCTACCCGTCCGCCATGGTCAGTACAAAACGTCACACCTGATCCAACAGTATGACATAATTTTATTAAAAAAAAGACTTTTAAAGTGGTCTAATTTGTTTTATCATGATGAACGGTACAGCTTCCAAAACATGTAATGAAAGGAGTACACATCTTCTGCGACAAGGAAGTCTAGATGTCACGGAAGAGGCGTTGTACCTTTTGATTACGTGGTAAGAAACTGTTTTCCGCTCCCTTCATTCCACGTTTAGAGAGCGACCTTATGGTGTGACTTTGATTG
>CM061531.1:311788903-311861403 GCA_030545055.2 Neoaliturus tenellus | reverse complement strand
ATTGAAATAAATAACATTATTCCCCCTTGCTCATTTATTTATTGAATTTCCAAATGTGTCCAATAATTTATAACCACTGTCGTATAATTATTATTTAAATAATAATCATTTATAACGTACATAAATACGGTAGTCAATTGGAAATATTTTAACGAAATTAATATTTTTTTGACTCGAACAATGGAGGATCCATCAGATAAAAAAATGGACAGAATTTGCACTTACATACCGGTAACGAAAAGTTATATTTTATCAATACAAAAATCCTGTAAATAAATTAGTCATTCAAAACTAAACGCTATTTTGGCAAAAAAAACATTGTTTCCTAATCAGCAGATATTCCCCCCTCTCCACCACTGCTCTACCCCCCACCCCTTCCACCCCCCACCACCCCACTCGTGACAGTGACACGACGCTGCTGCTCTCTGCAGGTGTTTCGCCCGAGGCGTCCTCCTCGTCACTCCAAGACTCCATTCATGAGTCCCCCTCCCCTCCCCCCTACTCTCTCCTCTCCCTCTCCCTCTCGGTAAGTTCATTCATACTCCTCTCACATCTGCACGACTCGGCTTCGTCGTTATCTCAACCTGTTTGTCGAATCGTCCGATTGCGCTTGAGTTTCTTCCTCGGATAAAACGATGAGATAGTTTTTATAAAATACAATGGAAATTTCAATTGATTATTAATTTATTTTGGATTAAGGTAAAATTATTATATTGTAACCGTGTAATATTTGTTACAAGACAATAATATTTTGTAGCTTTATTTTTTCGGTAGATCAAAGTCATGGTGTAGAATATTGTTCTTAGTTAAATGAGAATTCGATGAGAATGGTTGAATGAATAGGAATAGAAATAAAAGGACAAAATAGAAAATTAAAAATGTGATTTATTGATTATTTGATTTTAAAACGTAAAAGCACACTATCCGTCCAAAACTCAATTAATATTGACTGTTATGACTTCACTTTCGAGGGAATTAAAACAAATTACAGGGGAAGTTGCCAATATCGTATACCACTTTGTGTATGTATTTTATTTTTGTTTTTTTATAAAACAACATAATTTTATGTAAAACCTTCCATACTATGATTAAGTATCACATAAACAAACAAATAAAATATTTTCAACCCAAAATACTAATAAACAAACAAACTAGAGCTGTTTTCCTAAACTCTGCAATCGGTAGGATTTAGGACACTGGTTTTCTAATTTGTACCACTAGTACCCTAAATCGCACCCATTTTATTGGCACTGAGGTTTGGTAAAAAGATGAGAAAAATTGTTTAGTGCATAAGAACAGTTTGTGAAAAACAAAATAAATTACTTTGTGGAGACACAAAAATGTAAAAAAATAATCTTGTAGAAATATGAAATATAGTGTGATGCAGACTCCTAAAGTGTACCGGTACGATTTAGGCAACTATGTTCTGTTATTAAAAAAGCAGTGTGCAGTGTATAAATTATATAATAATATAAACAATAAACAATAATGCGGCAGAAATGTGGAACATGGTGTGATGCAGACTAAACCATGCCGGTACGATTTGAGAGACTGCATGAGATACGATTTAGATACGACGAGTTTGCTATTCCTACATGGTGCTATGTTGCACATGTGCTATGTTGTATGATTTTCCATAAAATTAAATGCGTGTTATTAACTTTTGTTTTTAACAATGCACTTGTAATTAAAATTTTCTGCGTAACACTTTGGGTATAGAGGCCTACAACGCGGCTTTGATCTTCAAAGAACATCTAAAGTGGAAACGCCTAAGTAGGCCTACACCAATTCTCCCGGATCACCCCCTCCCTGCCACCAGCCCGACTACCCGGGGACGGAAGGGAGGACCCCACAGGAGATTGATCCATGTCAAGGACCGGGAGTGTCAGGGAATGTCGTCCAAGTCACTCGCCTTAATCGGTCTCACATTGCAGCAGCGAAAGTTACTGTTATGGGCTCAGCGTCCAGAGCAGAGGAACATTCAGGCACAATTTCGTAACCCACCTGTTTCTTGGAGTTATCCTTATCGGAGTGCATTCCTCTCGGCCGGTCTCCAAACGCTGTGGATTTACAGCTCGAGTAATTGAAATTTCATGTTAAGTATTTTTGGAATGCAATGTTGCACCACTTTTAATGGCTTTAAGAGGTTTTATGGCGGTATATTTTTTGGAAGTATATTTGTGAAGGCTGAAATTGTTTCTTTAGTTTTCATCGGTGTTAATAGCTTGAGTGTTTTATGTACTGTAGTGAAGATACTAATATTCACAACTGAACCGTTGGATTTGAACCTTGTCAAAATGGTTGTCGTGGGCTTCCAAGAACTATCAATTAGCTTGGGAACAAGTTTGAACAAGCAACCAACTGTATACAGACGACCCTTTGCCCATCGCCTTAAAACATCTTTTGTTATCAAGGCACATCCAACTATACAGTACGACCCTTTAACGATACTTTGACAAAAACTCCCCGATATTTGTACACATTTTGACTGCCTCTTTTACCGTACCTTCACAAAATGTGAACTCAAACAATCCACCACTATCAATCCCCATCAACTCTCAATTCCAAAGGGCATCCAACCCTCTGAACTCATACTTCTCTCCAATCATTTCCCATTGCCCATTACAAATCTTTATCATGTTTATGAATCTTTCACACCTTTTTTTCAACCATCGTCTTCAACTTGATTACTTCTGAACCCCTCTCTCATAACTGCGAACCTGTGCCAATCCAACGGTGTTCTCCAGCCAGAGCCACGTGCACGACCGTTTGACACGTGGCAGCATCGCCGCCCAGTCACAACCGCGCGCCGCTGGCCGCCCACCCCGCGACCTGTCGATTATTTTGTAACCAATGACGCAAAGCAAATTCAAAAAGCGATGACGCTCGCGGGTCGTTCCCATGACCCCGCGTGCCTGAATACACCAATACACCTGCATGAATGCCGGCGATCAATGCCACCGGTGAGAGATGTTGGAGTGCGTTCAGAGATGGGCGGTGGAGTGGAGTGCGTTCAGAGCGAAGCGTCGTGTTCGGCCGAGAGTCGTTCAATGGGTTCAGGTGACGTGGGAAAACAGCGGGTTACAATACAGAGGGGACCAAGCACCCATTCCGCTTGAAAAACATTTTTAATAATTTATTTTGAATTACTCTCTTTTACTTAAAAATAATTTTTTAACATGGACGCTTTGTTGTTAGCATGACAGTCCATAAGCTAAATTTTTCATTTAGAAAGCTGTTTCCCAATCAAACACCTAAATATTTTGCATACGATTTTTTATAAATTTCCTTCCCTCACAGTCCCTTTGGCTTCTTGGGTGTTGTCACGATTTCAAGGTTTGTCAGATTCCTGATATCAATTGTTTTATATTATTTAGAAATAATTATACTAGTAGGCCTACTATCTTACCCGGCATGCTTGAAAATGCCAACTTAAGAAATCTTTTGCCCTTCAGGTGAGCTTGTTCGCTGCGCTCACTATTCTTCAGGTTTAGCTCGTTCGCTACACTCACTCTCCATCAGGTTTAGCTTGTTCGCTGCGCTTACTCGCCGCAAATCTATAATATCGTCTAGTTTTTTATTACCAATCTTCCCTCAATAATTACCAATCTTCCCTCTGTAATACTATCTATATTATTCGAAAAACTAATACAGGCTGTTAATAGGAGGGTATGATCATATGATCACTTTTGGTCCTAGTAATGAAATAAACTACTCTTTAACTTTCTTTAAGAAAATCTTAATAAAGGGATCTTTGTGTTATAAAAAAAACCTATCTAAAAATGTATTCAAACAAGTAAACCCCGTTCGATCTAACCGTTGGTGTACTTTCTCCGTTGCAGACGACTTGGAGATGTCGGACAGCCTGGAGGGGGATGGGGACTACCCGGAGGACCGACGGCGGCGGCGGCGGAGGAAGCGGTCCCCAGGAGGTCAGCAGGAGTACAACATAGAGATCATGGTGGTGGCTGACCGCAGGATGGCCGAGTACCACGGCGCAGAGTTCAAGTCATACGTGCTCACCCTCATGTCCATAGTGAGTATAAGGAAACGTCCCTCTACCACTTGATCGACAAGCCACTTGGTCGACATTACCAGTTGATCGACGTTTGAAAATTAATGATGTTGAATGTCGTAGGAATTGCTCAAAAAAGTTGCTTGTCGGTAAGCAACTTTAGGATTCAGACATGTAACTCTTCTGATTATGATAAAATTATCTTACGATAAAATTTGTCGTTCAAATTGTCAATTATTAAGAATGGATAATACTTTTTATCGATATCTATGTTCAGTTCCAGTACATCAATTGTAGTTGCAGACTTTTTAACATTTTATCCGTTCAAATCCTTTACATACATTATTAGGTTTTTACTAGACGATTTTCAAGCGTAATTCCAGTTGACCCAAGCAGTCATTGTACCCCAAACTTTCTATTTTGGGTGGGAGTCAGATCAGACTATGTAAAATATTGCCCTTAAGTAAGTATAAAAAGCCCTTAAGTAATTAATAAAAAGTTCTAAAATTACTTACATTTAAATGAAAAAACTACAAGTGTATTAGTATTTCCTTTTAACCGTAAGGTTTTATAAGTCCAGACATAAATCAGCCCCAACAGCCCGACAATGGCGAGTGTTGAAATGTCCCCACACGTGCGTGCCTGCGTGAGGCCGCCCGAGCGTGACGCATTTGTCATACTTAAACCTCGATCCTTTCAGTTTTTTAATTCACACGGGATAAACGTTATTTGTCGCCAGCATCTGTGCCGTTGGCCAACTGGGGTCATGGACACAGTCTGACTATTACGGTAAAAACTCTCATTATTACTGTGACAGTGTGTCACAACTTGACGAAAATAAACCTGATTAATGACGCTGGCTGATGGTTAGATAGTGTGTAGTGCGTAAAAAGTGCATGGGATATCGTTTGTTTGGATGGATGTTTTGTAAGTTTAGCAGTAAATGTTTATTATGCACTTTACTTAGATCTTTGCCATATACAAAATAATATTAGGTATACAACAAACCAAATTACATGGGACAACGTAGAGTTAATCATGTTAAGCATAGGCTAAATCTTTATCATTGACTTTAAATGTACATAAAACATAATATGTTTTTTTATAAGTATGAGTTTGTATCCCAATCAAATGATCCCCTGCTTTTGTTTCATATATGATCAAAGATAACAGTTTTTGTGCAATGAGTATTTCCTTCTTTTCCAAAATCCCCCTCATATCCCATCAAAACGTTTATTATACATCTTTCGGAAACCTAAGCAAAATTTACACCATGTTTTCTACTTCAACGTCAATCATCGATTTCATAAAATTCGACCAAGTCGTTTCAGAAAAAAAACCTTTGATTGCTTTCTCGACACATGTACCACTCTAGCCAGGCAACACAATTTCCATCACCGCATCAAATGCTACTCAATTACAATTTCCAATCTTTCCTCCCTCAACTTCCACCATTACCAAGACTTCTCTTCACCTTCCCCTATCACCCCCCATCACCTTTCACTTACATCACCACCTTTTTTTCCCAGCAACATCACTAATCTGATTCACACATTCACAACATTCGTCCAATATCTATGGGACCTAGGAAGAGGGGACCCCACTAGCGCTCCCAGTGTCCAGACTTGCAACTAGAAATTTACTATTTTAACTATTTTAGTTAAGTATTAACTACAAACATAGTTTATGCGCATCGTTTCGATTGCAAAATAACATCTTCCACGAAAAAAAATGCTATGTTATTTGAGTTTTCATCTTGCACGGTGGATCAGTTGTCCTCCACCTAACGTCCAAATAATCAGTACTACAGTATAGTTTACGGAACTAGGCACCAGGGACGGCTAGTGACTTCCCAGCACCAACTTTAGATGCATGAGTGTCATGACTGTGACTATATGCCGGCAGGTAGCGTTGATCTACAAGGACGCCAGCATCGGCAACCCCATCAACATCGCGGTGGTGAAGCTGTTCGTGCTGCAGGATGTAGAGCTAGCCACCAGACACCACGGCGAGGCCGGCATCAGCGCCTCCGAGATGCTGAGGAAGTTCTGCGCCTGGCAGCAGAAGCACAACGACCCCAACGACGACAGCAAGAACCACCACGACTCCGCGCTGCTGCTCACCAGGTATATCGACCACTTTAACGTTTATCCATGGATAGTCCTCTAAGCACTATTGTAATGCCTCATTTAAGTCTGATATTTTATTAGTCTTCATTGTCCAATGTATTTTCAAGAGTAACCAAAGCAATCACTCATTCTCGAACTGTTTGTCTTATAATCTCCGAAGCTATTAATTTTCTTCAACCCACTCTTCTCTTGATCCATTTGTTCTCTTTTTGTGTTTTTCTACCCAGAAATACAATCATGCCAATATGGGTTCGTTGTTTCTATACCAATGCGTGCACCTAAAATCATTCTTCCTTCAATACCCTTTACATCGAAACTTCTGTCCCAGAAAAACCTTACCCTAATACATCAAACAATAATATAGGTTATTCGTAACTTATTTTAATTAATAATGCATAAGAACGCTTGTGTTCCAAATTGTTTTATATTCAAAGAGAGACTTAAATGTAAAAAAATTTCTATTCGACTTTATACTGTCAACCACAAAGTGCTTTTCCATTTGAATATTTATTTTCTAAAGAATCACTGATCTCAATGGAGTGAGTAAGGTAACACTAAAACTTCGTTCCCATGAAGCGGACGTCCACCTTAAACATATGCAGTTTAAGACACATATTTCTCGAGAGCTCTTTTTATTTACAAAATTCAATCGCCTTCTTTTATTTAAAGATTCAAATCAGCAACCCCACTCTCCTGTTCCTCGCATGTTTCTTTGTCCTGCGTGTCGCAGGTTTGGTGGTCCAGGCCCAGACAAGCTCGGGTTTCTCGCGTGCAGATCCCCACGAAACACAATAGCCTTCATTCTGCAGCTTAACTTCACTTCTTTATTGGTTCGTGTTCCCTTCGGCGTTTCTCTTTATGGTTTCCGTTTGCTTAATTTTGTAATTTCCATACCAGCATCGTCATTTTACGACTACTTTGCAAAATAATGAATTTTCAAGAATGGCCTTCGTTGCCGTAAGTGTCTGTGATACTGTCCGGATTTCTCTCACAAAATGTTTTGTACATTTAATGGGTTGTAGAAAACATAAGGGTTTTTTTATTAGTATCTACATATTAATAGGAAGGCTTAAAACTTTCCTCCTTGTTTCTCAGTTTGTGTGCCTCTCATACCGGTAGAAATGTTGAGTCTTGTATATGAGCAGAAACCCACTTAAATATACGGCCCTCAGAGCTACGTCTTTACAGTTTTTTTATTTTTTATTTCAATGTTAATCTTATGAAAGAAAAGTTAGTTGGTCGAATCATTATATTTTGACAAATGCTGGCGAAACAGGAAGAACAGGTTTTTTAGTTGTAAAATATTTTCTAACTAATGGAGTAAATTTGGTCCAAATTAACTCAATATTCTGTCAAATTTCGACCAATGGGTGCCCTTTTTTTCAAAAATGTCTAGATTAAATTGGTGTTTACTTTTATAAGTTTATTTCCAATCAGTTTCATGAAGATTGAATCCTCGGTTTCATTTATATACTGGTTAGGTAATCCAGATACCTCCAAAAAGTCGGTAGTTTTCGACAGAATTTTAAATAAGTTTTTCAAGATCAATAAATTAACACTTAGAGGGAGGGCTTTTTGCTTTCCGATGAGGTCAATAAGTTGTGACAAGTCTTGATTTTCCCATCCTATTCTATTAGAGGAAAACCAAATATTTATTTTTCCAGTTGGCAGTGAGATTTTGTATCCGAATAAAAAACCGTTCTTTTAAATAAAAGTAAGTAAAATTGTTGTACATAATTATTTTTTTGTAGTCATTGGTAAGAGATGAATATGAAGTTTACATCCATAAGTTTCGTTATATATTTAGGCGTACTTGTGTAGTTAACGTAGTCACTCACTCAGTCTTATTATACTCTAGTTCAATTGGTCATGTTTTAAAGGAGTTATGATTATTATTGTAAAAGCTTTCATTAAGCTCCCTGTACACTACTAAGACCACAACAACCTCTAATATAAACAAATCCCCTACCGGACCGTCCGGCCGCCGACTGGCCTACCGTCGGCTTTCGGCGGATCTCTCCGCTAAGCTGGATTTACAAGAGGCAGCGGCATCGGCTAGAGAATAAACAGGATCCGTGATGGTTGAATAGGCTGACTAATGCGTATTTAAAATGAGCCGGCCAGTTTATGGCGGTTTCGTAATGACGGCCGGCTCTCAGCTGTGCGTTTGTGCGTGCGTGTATGAGTGTGTGTGTGTGTGCTTACGAGATACGCAGGACGCTGTAGAGGTATTCGCTGGAATTGCAATATTGTATAAATACTTCTAAATGTGGTGGGTCAAACAGAAAGCATTATGTAGTTGAAAATATTTTTTCCTCTTTAAAATAAAAAGCATTCCAAACTTTTAAGCACTCCTCACATTATGCAATATAACATTTCATACAATTTATAACCACTACCTAGTAGTCTACTGGTGTGTCCATTGCCACACGTGACACACGTAAAGGAGGTAAG
The DNA here is from genome assembly GCA_030545055.2 of Neoaliturus tenellus. Lineage (NCBI taxonomy): Eukaryota > Metazoa > Arthropoda > Insecta > Hemiptera > Cicadellidae > Neoaliturus > Neoaliturus tenellus. Next base: position 311,852,805 of record CM061531.1, on the reverse strand, counting down.
TGACCACGCGGCCAGGCGTCCTGATGTCAAATGACTCTTCTAGTGACTGACATGTGATGACCTTGACACACGTGGTCGACCACGTGACACTCGGCGCGACAGGGTCAAGGTCAAGGTCAAGGTCCCGCGACACCCACCATGTGCTACTTCTGACATGTCACTTGTGCATTCTCCAACGCTTGCATGTTTTTCTTCTCTTCTTCTTATGCACTAAGTAGCTTTTTTAAGGTTTGTACATAATAAGGTTTAACAAAATTTCAAATCCCAAATAATGTAGTGGCATTTCAGAAATTAAACTCTTGGCCTATTCAATCAGATTTCAGACCGTTAACTATATAGTGAGATATCGTAACCCATTGTCTATTGATATTTTACTTCCGTAATAAGTAATAATGGATTGAAATTTAGAGTAAAAACTACACAAGCTTTTTTGTAGTATGTTAAATTAAGTTCCTTGACTTATAAATAAATTGATTATTTAAATTTATTTAAAAAATAAATTGAGGACGCTACTTCTTGTACTTTTGTTTTCGTACCAAGGATTTTAAAACGTGTCTTCCGTGAATCTTTGTTTCCCGTGTAATATATGGCAAAAAAACAACTTATTTGCACCTAAATAATCACTGTACATTCAGATAAAGATATGTCTCTCCTGTGATCACCTTTATCTTAGAGGTAGTTTAAATTCCCATAACTCACAAAAACATAAAAAAAGGAACTTGTATTTTACCAAAGAGTTTGAAAGAGTATTTTTTTATGTTAACCCAAAATTAAAAATTGACGACAAAAGGTCCCTATTTGCTTTTCACTTCAAAAATAATGTTTTGCAGCAAGTAATTAACATTGGTTAGTCTCTCTAATTTATATAAAAATTCTTTAAATGTTTGCGTGCCGTTCAGAAAAAGCATAAATCGGGTCAATTAATCTTCGTTTTGGGTCTGTAGACTTGGAATTGTTGCCAAATTGATGTAACTAAAGGCCTAATCACTCCAGAACCTAAACGTTTGAGTGCCTTAAATTTTCTTCTCATGTTATAAATGCTACAACCAAGCTTTATTACACTTTAGGTACTTTATTTTAATTGATACACCGATACAATCTGATAAGTATTTTAAGGGAAATATGAGTGAAGAGCGAGTGCTTGAAACACTGTCAGCAATTTAAAAACAAAAAACTGTCAACTCATCGAATATTGAAACTATAGGAAGACAGTTGACTAATTTCGGCGAGCAGGCTGCACTGCTGTGAGTGAGGTGCGCGCATTAGAAGTGTAGACCATCTCAGCGCGTTACCCGTCGCGCCGCGCCGGTTACCAGATAATGACAGGTTGTACTGAACCTCGGACCTCGACAAGTGTGGGGATAATGGCCGTCTGAGGATGCAATGATGGGGTGTAAAAAGCGCATACACGGGGAAATCACCTACATGAAAGAGCCATGTAATTTATTCGGACAATATTAACCACCACCTCTTTCCTTCAGGTGTTGTAGAAAAAGAAAACTATTTAAACCTCGAGTTTTGTGATAAATTTGGCTGGTCTTATTGTTCAAGTTCGTTTCTAAAATTAGCATATTAATATTATGACACTTGAAAAATCAGTTTACCTTAGTGTATCCATTTAATACCACTAACGATATAAAGATAATTTTGTATTCCTAGCGGAAAACAAGGTTTTTGATTGTCTCACGGATCTCACGGCGTTTAACCGTGTTATAAAGCAATAATTGTTATGCAAAAAAATTTAAGCTACTACTAGTTACCGTCTTTAACTTAAATACGACAAAAACCATCGTGTTATATACATGAACGTAACTTTTTTTCAAAAGTTCCTTTCATCTTGTAAATATAAATTACCTATTTTTCACAGAAAACAAAAACAAATTTTGTATTTTACGTAATACTAGGTTTTCTTCCAGTGATTTTATTTCACAAAATAACGTGAAGTACTCTACAAGCAATGTTTAGTGGTTTTCTCTAGGGTAAGGCAATAAAAAGTTTAAAAATGTAAAATTATAAATAAATTCATATAACTAACAAAATAGAAATAACCTGTATGAACAGCAATAAGAAACATCCTAATCCCTTTTACTTCTCTTGCGTCATCCTCACAAAAAGCCTCAGCGAAAAACGCCAGTGTGAAGTGTTTTTGGGCATAATTCGTGTAATGGGCGATAAGCGACATTAACGATTATGACCCGCCCGGTGGGAACAGAGCCGAGTTTCGTAATTGAAATTCCCAAGTCCCAAACTCCTACACGTGCTTGGTCGGGTAATTAATTAAATTACACCATTTTGGTGACCACCTAGACAAATATTTCTCGACGAATATAAAATTTATGAAACCATATAGTAGCTCCAGATATAAACTTCAAAGTATTATATTAGTAATCTACACAATCACCTTCTAGTGAGGTTTTTGTTGCCAAAATAATCTTTTTTTTATTATCGATTTTCTGCCAGACTCCTTTGAGATGGACCAGTTAGATTTAGTTTATATTTGATTGAATTGCATTGCTTTAGAATGTGGTGTTTTACATCTTCTGACTGTTCTTTAATCTCCTATTTTCTATTTTTGTTCAATGTTTTTCTCGTGTCCTCTTTTATTCTTAAACCTTATTTCCTCTTCTCAAGCTCATTTAAAACATCTTCTGTTATTCTTTCAATTTCTTGCCATTATTAAACAAATTTTTGTTTTATTTTTCTCTTTTTGTTCTTTTTTTTCTTTGCTCTTTTAGCGCTCCTCTAAGCAATTTCTTTTCTCTTTTAATTTATTCGACAAATTTAATTTATTTTAATTAATTCGGGCTGTCCTATAACCCGATCTTCTGTTTTGACTCTCCTTTTCTCGCGCTTCTGTAGCCCCTTCGAATGTTTTCCCCTCCTCCCTTCTTGCTTCTCTAGCCTTTATTCCTTTTGGTATCCGTTACCTTTTTCCAATCTTTAACCATGCATTCTGTTTTAATCTTCTTTCCCCGCTTCTCTAACCTGTTCTTCTTCTGCATTTCTCTCCTCTTCTCGCTTTTCTTGTACCATATACCCTTTTCTTTTCTCATACTCTTTTCTTACTTCTATATCCTGCTTTCTCCTGGTTTTTTTCTTTTCTCGTTGCTCTCTAACCTCTCATTCTAATATGTTTTCCTTTCTTGCTATCCAACCCTCTCCTACTTTTCTTCCTATCTTCATGCTTTTCTAACATCCCTTTCACGATTTCTTTCTTCTTCTTGCGATTTTATATGTCCTCCTAGTATTCTTTTCTCTTTCCCTTTACCACACTCTCTAACCCTCTCTTTCTACTTTTTCACCTCCTCTCTAACCTCCTCAACTGTTTCCCTCTCCTCTTCTCAGGCTCTTGAACCTCCTCTCCTGCCCTTCTCTTCTCTCTAACCTCCCCTCTGTTCCAGGGAGAACATCTGCCGCAACCCCACCAGCAACAACGCCAAGTGCGAGACCCTGGGTCTGGCGGAGCTCGGTACCATGTGCGACACGTCCTCCAGCTGTGCCGTCGTGCAGGACAACGGACTGTCGGCCGCCTTCACCATCGCGCACGAGCTGGGCCACGTGTGAGTAGTCTGGAGACATATGATATTGAGAGCGAAAAGAAACTGATCATTTACATCTTCACACTTCTGAGATTGAACCAGAAGTGTTAATGATCGGTTTGATTGGTGGCATTTGACTTGCGTTGAGGTCGTGGTGTGGTATAGCAAGCAACAATTGTACGCATAAAAAATGTCATCGCGTTCTTGTAAGTGTAATTAATTAAGGTTTACTTTATAAGTTTCAAATTGCATTATTTGAAAAAACGTTTATGTATCTATAAAATTATTTATTGTTTTTATTATACCTACATATTTGGAGCAAGAGAGTTGACCTTAAAATCACGTGTATGTTACGTCACATTATGTCAGTCACGTTAAGTAAGACTGCACTGAATTTCGTACTATAAATTCGTTATTCAACTTAACCACTTAGTTAGCAGTAACAAAAAACAAATGTGTCATCAAATTTCTAGTTTATTTTTCATTACTAAAGTGTATTGGATAAACAAATTTAAGAAAATCGAACAGGTCTCGCGCCAAAGGATAGGAGAGGTAGCTAGTAACATTATGAACCGAGTGTGAACTTTGAGCTATACTGACCTCCCTCCTCTCCATCCACTAATCTACTCCACAACCTCCCCCAACTCACATCCTAATAAAATAAACTCTTTACGTTCACAAGCCGCTAATTGGCGTGAGGAGTGTCCGTGGTCGGAGTGGTGTGTTCAGGGCGCGTGACTTGCTCCACCTGTCAGACTTTACCAAAGGCCGCCGAGCGTTCCCGTCTCCCGTGCCGCCTGTGTCGGTGCCGCCCTGAACACAACCCGTAGGTGATTATTTGCCACAAACACCGCCGTCCCGCCTTCGATACCTCCTAGCGACGGTAGATAGTTATACCATTGATTTGGTGGTGCAGAACTGGCATTTCAGTGTTTGCAGCTAACTCTTGACACGGGGATTAAAAGCTTATTCGATGGGAAGGGAAGGTGTTTAAGAGGTTGATGTATTTGGCAGCCGCCTGTGTTACCAATCTCTGTTGGACAAAATATGTAACAATACGGAGGAAAACAGTTGGAAATCGTGATTAAATTAAATGATCTTCTTCATGAACTCGCCACTATTTCAATCCCCTTTCTGAACTTGTAATAATGTTGGTAATTTTTTACAATAACTTCAGAAAATCGTTGTTAAAATATTGTAAAGGGGTTGAGGTAAGAACACAATTATGTTTGGATAGAGTTTTAGGTTCCTACAGTGTTTTTTATTTCATTGTTACTTCCATTTATGAAACTAAAATTATTAAGTTGTTAAAGTCGTTTACTTTGTCTAATAATTCGTGTCAACGATGTTTATTATTTCTATATAAATAACATTTGATTTTTCGTCATCAATTAGTTAATTCTTTTTTAACTGATTCTTAAACCCTTCACAGCACAGCAGGGTACAATAATTGTAAGGCTACCACGTGTCACGTATCAACATAAAACACGTATCACCGGAATGGCTATTTAAGGACCTGGACTCTTTTCCCTTTACTGGTCGTCATAAACAAGCATTTAGTGTCTAATCCCGGGCAGTGCTCTCTGTTAACAGCTCATTTGTCCCATCTGGCGTAGTGGGGTGCATATTGCTTGATCGATGGAAGTAATCAGCCAATGATTATAGTCCTGGTAGTTCTTTCTACCAATTCTATTCCACCAGCATAAAAGTTGTGAACAGACATCCATACAGATAACCCAGTAACTTACAGGATCTAACAATTTTTCTAGATGTTTCACCTACCAAAATGTTTTGTTATTCAAACCATTTCTCACGAAACTACTGTAGACTTTCTGTTGTAGGCTGAACATGCCCCACGACGACGACATCAAGTGTGAGCCTTACCGAGGAGTCCGCCACGTACACAAGGTCATGTCCAGGATGCTGGACCACAACACCTACCCCTGGTCCTGGTCAGAGTGTAGCAGGCACTTCCTCACGGAGTACCTTGAGTGAGTACTTGAAGATGTTCCTCTAGTGATATTGAGTTCTCTCATTAAGTTGTTTATTTGCACTTTGGTTTAGAGGAGCCTACGCCGTAAAAACTAAGATTCAAATAAAATAAAACATCTTTAATTTACGTCTATATAATTAAAATTTACAAGCAATTTGATTGTATTTGCAGTTTATAGTTTGGAGTACAGTTTGTAGTTTAATAAGTTGTATTTTGCAAATAGGTTTATGATTAATGAAAACGTTTTAGGTAAACCAAGACTATGTAATTAATTACATTGGCTGAATCCGATTTTATAACTAGGGAGCAACCAGTTCGTACCATGCTTAGTCAAACTTCAAAATATGATATCAAATTAAAGATGTGTTATTATTTTCACTGGTACATTTATTGAATCTACGTTTGATTACTTTAAAAGTTCAAATGGGAGTTTTAGATTTATTGTAACAAACACTACTATTTTTTATTTAGTTCTCGTTGTAAATACAGTCCTAAGTTCATTCGTATCGCAGTAACCATTTATTACTTTTTAATATAAAATAAATGCACAACACATGTCTACTAGGTCGAGTTAATTAAAAATCACTCAATATAGTGATCTAGATATCTAGTTATAGAAATATTTCTCTATTAATTAACTCAACCACGACAAAAACTACAACCTGAAACTTACCCAATGGTGAAATCTAACCCACTAACCTTTGTTGTTCTCTCCATATAAACATTAGGAGCATCATTTGTCAACCAATTTCAAAACCCACAGACACAAGAGGCATGTGTGATTTGACATTTACAATTAAAGTGTCGTTATCGCCGTGTCCGAGGAGGCAGGTTGCCTTGTACGGCGCTTCTGATGTTGTTCTCTTATCCGCTGCTAAGGAATCCAAAGCAAAAAGTCGCTCCACAATCCATTGTCCGGCCCCACCGCTCTTGTCGTTTCTTTTTACATAATTTCATCGCCCCTGCCTCACGTAATAATGAACATATGTTCCTTACATTTTTTAATTTTGATGGGTAGCCTTTTCTGCTTTGTACTTTTTTATGGCTAATAAATTTGTGGAATATTCAAAGTTGTTTTGTTGTAGGCAAACGTAAAAAAATAGATAGATTAGGCTAAAAGAAATAGTAAAGTCTTTATGTCTATCAAATCAAACATCCAACTCCTTATATTTACATAACTTAAACATGAAAAATGTTCATTTTTATCAATTTTTAACAGCATGCAATTTGCAAGATCACGCTTACTAAAAAAAACTTTTCTCCATTTGAAAAAAAATTCTATTTGAGGTTTCTGCATCACCAAGAAAGCATTTACTCCCGCTAGAATGAGTACCTGACTGTTATATAGTGCTTACTTTTTTCTGTATGAGTTTCAAAAATTTTACTCTTTCTTATAATGGTTTCTACACTTTCTGCAATCATTTTACTTTCTTTGTCCTCTTCCTGAAAGGATCGCCTTCCCCTATGATTGTCATCCTTAAATGTCAGAAGTTATCGTTCTAATGTCCCTTTACAGCAGTCTCCACCCCCTTTAGAATAAATTTCGTACCTTTTGATGGTACCATCTTCTTCTTGAAAGGATTATTTCCACTTCAAAGCATTTTCCTTCCCGTATAAAGCTCTCCTTCTACCAGAAAGTTCTATTCTCTCCAAAAGATCCCATTTCAATAATGTTTTCTTCCTCTGAATAATTCTTCCTCCTCTTGGTGATCCTTTTCCTCTAAATGTTTCGTATTCGTCTCTGATCTTTATGGTCCTTTAGCAAAATGTTTGCGGTAAAGGTTTCTCCTTAATTCCATCATGTTGAAACCTGTTTTTAAAATGATTATTATTTATTTCTTGAATGGTCTTCATATTTCTACTATCTCTACATTCACATGTGGAGTAGACTCCTTCCTTTTCAAGTGCCCTTTTTGTTATTAAGTGATTTAAGCTCCTAAGAAGCTACTACTATTACATTATTGAGGGTCTTTTCTAAGCCTACTTCTGCAGAATCTACCACTACATCATTTTTCTATATGAGGACAGACTTCTGCAGCCTGATTCTTCCTGATTTAGCCTGAGTTCCTGATTCTGCACGTCTTCGTTTATCAAGATTCTCCTATATTTACTTACTTCTATCACTTCCCATCCATAACTAATTCAACCATACAAACAGTGAGATCAACTCTGCCCAGTTGTGAGCATACATAGATTGCATGTATCGAGAAGGGACCTGACAGCAATGCATTTATATACTGCACTGAGGGGTGTCTCTTGTGACTCATGGTCATTGTGTGTTGTGTGTTGCAGAGGAGGGTACGGCGAGTGCCTGCTGGACCGTCCCGGCACCAACCAGCTGGGAGACCCCAGCACTCGCAAGCAGCCCGGTGAGGACTTCACCGAGGACCGGCAGTGCGAGCTGGTCTACGGTCCGGGCTCCAAGATATGCTCCTACATGGTGAGTGGTGGTAAGCGGACGTCTGATCACTGCAACAACCTTACTGTTAACTTTTAACCTGATGGATTCTTAATCTTCTTCCCCCTGCTTTTTCACAATGAAAGACAAAATTCTTAAACCATTCATGACTCAGAGGAAGCATTAATAATTTTATTTGGCAACAATGATATTTTAGACGAAATGTGAGGTAGGCCTAATAAAGAAATTCTTCATAGATACATATTGAAATGCGACAAAATAAACGCACTAATACATGCAGGTTAATTGACTTTTCACTAAAATTACTTCAACAAAAGTATAAAAAAATATCATTTGGAAAATAAAACCAGTAGTTAGATTTGGTTACTTCTGGCACAGGTCAGCTGCCCCGGAAGCCACGTGCCGGGGCACATAGCTTCCGGTCGTATATTAAATGAGGGGTGAGGAGGTGGGGTGAGCGTTTGAAGTAGAATTGCGCATAAATTAAAAGTTAGTTCAAGACTGAAATTCAACAATTTGGGGTTGAACAAAATGTGCGCATAAAGTAACCGGGTTCAACTAAAACTCCGCATAAATTAAAAGTTAGTTCAAAACTGAAATTCAACTTGATAATTGGGTTACGGAAAGTATGTCAAGGTCATCCCGAGTAAGTTTTAAAAAAGCCTATCCCGCTACCACAGGAAATAGTTCTGAGAGTTGAACTATCCGGTGATAGCGGGATAGGTAGATTTAAGTTTTGAACTTTATTCGTAAAAACAAATACAATCAATGTGCAAAAACAAATACAATCAATGTGCAATACAAGTTGAATTTTTGTGATGAAATACGGAGTTGTAAAAGCAAACGCCGACGACGAGGATAAGGTACAGGCAGAGTCCCCAGATGACATACTTGACAAGTTTGAAGAAACGTAATATTTCGAGTTGGTTTTCCCGTTCCAATTGCAAACGTTTAATTTCCAATTTCAATTTTTCTTCTTTCATCTTTTCCTCTTCCATCCTTGTGACGAAGGAAACTTCATCCATCATATCCATCTTTAGTGTTGTTTTTTGGTGTTTGAAATTTTGAAACAAGTGATGTTGATAGTTCAAATGTTGGAGACGGAATGAGAAGTGAAAGCGAGGAACGTTAGTTAAACGAAGAAGTGGTGGGGGGAAGTTGAATTACAAAGAGGTGGTGGGGGGAAGTTGAATCACAATGAAGTGGTGGGGGAAGGAGGTTGCTCACCATTTGCTTCCGTACTTGTTGTTGTCGTGTCTGATTGTAGAGGTGTAAGTGGAGTAAGATTAAGCAAACTATCTTCATCAGAACTGTCAACCTTATCACAAATAGGACAGGCGTAAGTTATTTCCAGATTCATTTTAACAGTGTTGAATTTACTAACAATTTCGTGTAAAGTATTAAATATTTCTTGCAAATCTTCTTTAGAATTTACTTCGAAACTAGAATTCATTCGTGCCAACGGAGAGTTGTTCATCGTGCGAGAGTCGGTGATTGAATGAAGATCGGTGCATAGGAAGGAGGCTTATTTGTCGGTGAGCATGAGCTTGTTATTAAATAAATAGCCAAGTTCCTCTTCTTCGTCTTTCAATTCAAATATTTTAGCTGAAGTAGTAGGCGTTGTTTCGTCTTCACTCGATGATGAAGAAAATTGAAATATCCTAGCTGAAGTAGTAGTCGTTGTTTCGTCTTCACTAGATGATGAAGAATCACGAGGACGTAAATAGTGAACATCAAGTCTGATCCATCTCATAGGATATCTATCCATGACAGAGAGCAAATTTTGAAATATTTCCTCCAATTCTTCTCTGTCAGTTATTATATGTTGAAACTTGACGAAAGGCGATCCCATGTTGTTAGTTAGAGTGTTGGAAGTGAAATAATACAAAGGCGGATTCAATAAGATACAAAACTTAAATTAATGGTGGGGGGAAGTCTAAAAACCAATGGTGGGGGGAAATCTCAAGGTCATCCAATTGAAGTTTTAAAAAAGAGTGTAAAACTAAAATTACACATTCGATTGTTCTACAGGATCGGAATACCAATCTGACCTGTATTTACATCTTTTTATCATATGTGTACAAAAATCATCTTGATGAGACTTGGTGCGTTGACAATGAGCTAAATCGAGAGGATGAAATTTGAAACATCTTTGAGGACAGCATGTATGAAAATATCTTGATTTGTAAAATTTGAAAGTTCGCAATTCCGGCGGCGGTAGTTGTTTTGTTTTGCACTTGCAGTAACAAGATCCAAAAAATTCACATTTAGTGCAAGCTAACCCGTCCACCATCATTGGTCCTAAATCTGTACATTGTTGTTCACAACAGTAACGAGGTTCGTACTTGTACTTTTGTTCTTCCATGTTGACGCTGCTGAGTCCAGTGAAAGAATAAGAGTGTATAGTGTTGAATAGTCAGTTTTATGTATTACAAAAAGTGGTGGGGGTAATTTCAAGGTCATCCAAACGAAGTTTTAAAAAATTATACCTTACTAATGTAAGGAATGTTTATACTTAAGAAGTTCATTTCTGTTTATCTTCTTCAGACTTTGTCTGTTTCTGTTTGTTTTCTTCAGCCTTTTTCTCTCTCTCCGCTTTAGCCATAGCGATAAGTTCTTCAGTCGATAGTGGATGTACTTCAGGAAATTTTAAAATTAATTTAGCTTGATATCCTTCTTTAGTTAATATATTTAAATCTTCGGTCATTTGTTCAACAGTGTTGTAATCTTTTCCATAGATCTTTCCATCAAGTTCAATCATCATTCTGTATAACATCTTTAAAATTAGGTGTTCACGCAGCGAGAGTCGGGAAGCGAATGATTATTTATACAAGTATCATTCCCTTTTTATCAACTTGACATTGATCACGTGATTCTTTAATTTTACTTGTTAAAAGTTATTTAACATTGGTAATACTTGTGAAACTTGATGTTATGTTGACCAGTCGGCGATGAAGATGTTGTAGGTTGTGTAGAAAGAAATACTTCATCATCGCAGTATTTTGTTTTAGTAAACATCCTTATATTAGTAGCACTAACATCAACAGTTAAGTGATAACCACCGGTAAGTAAAACTCGCATTTCGTTGGTTAAATCTTCAAGTTGTTCAAAACTCGTAATGGTGTTGGTATCGTAAGATGCACACTTGACCTTTAGGGACATGTTGAAGTTTTGTATTTAGTTATAGAGAGCGAGATGTGTACGGTACGAAAGCTAGTCGTAGACTGATGAATTTCACAAGTTGATTTTCACTTTTATTATCACACAAAATTGGGTCAAGGTCATCCCGTGGAATTTTTAAAAAAAGCAACATATTGCTATGTACAAAGACATAACAATATGTTGCTTCTTTTATCTTTTTTTTTTTGTTTTATATCATCTTTATTGAGAAACCATTACAAACACATATATTTACAATGCTATGTACAAACTAGTTAGTAGAAGGTGTTACATGAATAGTTAGTTCAGTTGAGTTGTTTCCACTCGGTCCGTGTGAAACCAAATAGAGTGCGCCGGGTTGAATAACACGAAGATCTTCATTTTGTAAAAGTTGTACAAATCGTTTCGGTAGGAATATCTGAAACTTCGGTTCGTCACCAACTGTATACGGCGCCTCGCTCAATGTGCAATTAATAGCATCACCAACTGAAGTGTCCATCTTCTTGATTGTATGTATGATGTAATGTTTTTCTTCTTTTAGTTCAGAACATCTCTTCGTCGGTAAGATTGTTGATTTTGAATGAGCGTTGAATTGATCAACCAAATTTTGAAGAAAGTTCTGCGATGCCATCTTGATGTTATTGTTAATCTTCTTGTTAATAATAATGTCCGTCGGAGATGTTGTCTCTTCGGAGGTTCGAGTAATACTCATGCTGCGTCATGGTAGCGCTCTCACTTTTATTACCGACATTACCCCCACCATTCTGTTGAAGGAAATTATTCAAGCGGTAGGCATTCTTCAAAGCGCACTGTGACCTTCGATGTTTAAAACTCTTTGATGAAATACAAAGTTCATTGAAATAGCATTGGAAATCTCTATCTATTATTGCATTTATCACTTCGTTGCTTGTAAATGATTGTATCCAATTAGCTTTTTCCAATCCTCTTGTGTAGATAGTTTTGAACTCTTTGCAGTAATGATTCATAATGTGCGGCATCATGTTATAATTAATAAAACCTTCATCCCATCTTAAGTTGTGAAAATGTTTGTACAACCATTTGTTTGTAACTTTCGCTTTAGTTGTTAGTCTATTGAATGGTAATGGAGGTTTGAATAAGTAATGATAAACTACAGATGTGTTCATATCCAAAATTACTAATTCTTTTATAATAAAATTTCCATCATTTCCTCGAAAAGCTTGAAATTCAATTATACCTTTTTTAACTTCCATTATATGTGGCGCATTAGAAAACGAAACCCGTTTGTTCATGATGAAGTCTCGTCAGCAACTGACTTGTATTACAAACACGATTGTTCTTCTTTAACTTCTTGCGCTTCTTCGTCGATATTAAAGTTGGTGTGATAGTTGTTCAATTGTCTCCACATATCCACTTCTTGAGGTATTCGATTAAAAATTGAAGTATCCACGGGACCGTATAAAATTGGAACGAAAGGTTGTCTGTCCAATGTATCGATTAGATAGTCTTTGATTATTGCACTTGAAAATATTAGTTGTTTCAAATATCTGGTGACGGGACCGGTAGTACAACTTAAAGTGTAAAATTCTTCTTTAGTCAAATGTAATTTTACATCATGTCTAGTTAAATCTCTGAAGCGAACCATTTGTCCCCCACGATGTTTCACTATATCAACTTCAATATTTGATTCCAATAAACTTAATCTTGTTCTTCTTCCAAATGTGTTGTTACTCAAATAACATTCCAAAAGATGTAAATGTTTCATAAATGATTCCCAAGAAGTTTCAGTGAATGTAACCATTTTATTTCCATGATTTAAAATAACAATCGGTGAATAATCCAATGATTTTAAAATTCCAACTGAAATACTTTTCGTCATGCATGATGAAATGGGGTAGAAAATCCGAAGAAATACTTCTGTTAAAATATTAGTTGTAATGTTAACTTCAACCTTTTTTCTTTTTACTTCTTTTTCAGCTTCTCCTTCTTCTTTTTCTTCTTCTCTCTTCTTATGTTTGTTAAACTTGAGGAACTCGTCCATTTCTCGTTCAACTTGTTTTTCTATATCTGAACTATTCTCATCCATTAGAGGTGTATTTTCTTCTCCGTTAGTAGAACTCATCTTGCGAACGATGTTTCCCATACGACGGTCGAATATAAAATGAACTTTCCACTCATGATTTTCTCTCTTTTATGTTTTTCGTGAAATCCTTGAAATTTTTACAATCACATAAATGTTTGTTTTCAACTTGTTTTTCACAAACGAAATTCTAACCTCAAAAATTGAAGCAGATAATTCTAACCTCAAAAATCTGCAGTCGTTGTACTAATTCTTTTTAAAGTACATTCTTCACAATTCCGGTCAGCGGTGTGTAAGTAACTATTTTATCATGTAGAATTAGACAGTATGCTGAAGTTCCATCTGCTACTGGTTCTTCAAATTCCATTTCAATTTTTATATCCACACTTGATGATTTTACCGATTCATTTTGTTTTGAACAATCGATTACAATTATCGGAGCCTTGGAATAATACTGGTCAGGCGATAATAGTGGTGTATTAGTCTTTCCATAATATGACGATTGAAATCTTGCATACATATCGTATAAAATGGAAAAACGTTTTTTGCTGAACATGACATTCAAATTGTCATACGGAAAGAATTGAGAGTTTAAGAAAACTTTACAATTCTTTATTTTACAGTGATCAAATTGACCGGCATTTGCAGTGATAACATCTTTTCGCTTAGTTTGAAAACCGAGTATTATGTACCTTGCCCGTTCCAAATAAGTTGATGTCTTGACGGTCCATGTTTGTCGTTCTGTCTGAGGTAGTGTAGGATATTCATGGAATTCCCAACTTCGGAATGGCATCACAATATCACGGTCAGACTTTAACTTTCTCAATAATACGATTCTATGTTCATCGGCCAATCTTACATGAGGTACCCTCCAAACAACTTTATCCAATTGTAGTTGCCATTCCAGTTTATCTTCCGTAGTTGCAGGGTCTGCAAGTATCAAGTCCTTGTTAGTTGAAGATCTGAGTAATACCAATTCTTGTTTGACATTTATTATTATTCGTTTGTAATCTTCAGCGAATCCCAAAAGCAATCGTAAGGGTACATGAAAATCAAAGTGACCGTTGGAATCCGGTGTTATAGTGTCTTTATCAGGGGCAACCCATCCGGCGGTGACTATTGAATTCTTCTCATGCGGTGTTAATGATGTTAATCCTTTCAATGTCGTTGTTATACCAACCTTTTTTGTCGAATCAACTGTCACCCCTGATATCTCATATCTTATTTCATCAAAAAGATATGCCATCGGGTTATTTATAAAAGGAACTGTTGAAGCAGTTTTTCCATCCAATTTTAATACCCGTCCTTCAATGTACAAATAACTTTCACACGGTAATGTGTAAATATCTTGTTGTTGAATGGGAATCCTTATTTCATCGTTATTGTTTAATTTTGATGAAGTGTAAGGGTTGTGCGTGTGATATTCCTTCTCCCATAGTGTTTCGTCGAATGTCGGTCCTTGAGATATATCCAGGATATCCATCGTTGTTAAGTTTCAATCCAATCTTCTGTAGAAAACGAATGTTGTCCGATGTTAACTCTTCCAATGTCGAGGAGCTACTGAGCTCCCGACTCTTCCGTTGCGGTTTAAATGATAATCCCATGTTGACCTTTATGTTGCCGCTCTGATGTGTATCCGTATAGTTATCGTTTCTCCTCTAAAGTCAACACTAACACCGTCTTGATCCAATATGTTCAGTACGATGTCTGAAATGAAACTGGTGTTTAACGGTAGGTATATCAAGTTTTGTGGCTTCTCAACAATTTTAAAACCAGGAGCCACTGTTGGATAAAATGTATGTAAAATATGCTGATTCACTCCTTCTCTATACGATCCGTGTATAATATTACACGTTACATCGATGCTATTGACTTTCAATATTGTGACAGTTGTATCACCTGAATGAGTAGTTCCAGGAGTTAATATATTCTTTTTTGTATCTGTAAATCCAAGTAAACTGCCAATGGAGTTTTTGAAACTGACATCGATATAATATTTTGAAGTTATTTCTGCTTTTAAAGTATTATTGTTTCCTTTAACGGTGATATTTTCTTCTCCGAGTTGTTTTTGTAGTAATTGGTTTATATCATCGATTTCATAAGCTCCAGTAGGAAATGTAATTATTTTCAATTCTGAGTATTTTCCTGAAGCATCCTTAGTTTCATAATAATGTAGTAAATTGTTCTTTCCTTCCGTAACATTGGGAATTGAGTTGTAGGTAGTTAAATCAAGTAATGCCGCTTCCCATAATCTTTCCTTGGATAGACGCAATGCTGGGAACAGCGTACTTTTCAATGTGGATGAATTTCCACTCAGTGACACTGTATACGATGACATCTTAAAGCTGACTGACACTCTTCGCTAGAAACTCCAAACATAAATGCCCACATATTTCAGTATTGTTAGGTTGTTCTCTTTTGTAATTGTAAAAAATGTTTTTGGAGTTTCGAAAATAATGTTGCAGTTCTTTCGGCGGTGGTAGATTGCCAAAACTGTCAAAGTAGTAAACGGTTTGTCCGAGCTTTTTATAGCATACCCAATGAGTGCCTGGACCATAGGTGGAATCCAAATTTACTATTCCAGTTTCATTTTCCCATATTTTAGTTGGTAATGCATCTTTCATAAAAACTCCTCGAAAAAATGGTATTTTCAAACATTTTACATAATCATTTAACTGATGATTTGTTAAGGCTTTATTTGGAATTATCAATTGATTCTTCTTATTTAGTACACACGGTACGGTCTTAGGTATAAACCTGCTCCGTTTTTTACCATTGACCAAATAGAAGCTTTCTTTACTGTTGCTTTACGAGTTCTACGACGTCTCTTCTTAATGTTTCCACCTCTTTTGGGAGCTCTTCTCTTTGCAGGTCTTCCTCTGCGACGTCGTCTTCCAGCACCAAATTTAGCTTTCGTCTTCATGGCTGTAGTTACTGCCCAAGCCGCTGCTTTTTCTGCAATACTTGCGTCACTTGATTTTACTCTTTGCCAAGCTCTTTCCGCTAGAATTTTATCCGCTATTGATCTATTTGTTGAATCTTTATACTTTGAATATGCTATATCGTGTTCTTTGCAAGCTTGATCTAATTTATTAATTCCAGGATCTCCTCTTGCTAAACGTTTTGACAACTTAGTTCCAGGTCCACAATATTGATAACCTCCGGGCAGATGTAATTCGTATGGTAAAGCGTCTATCGCTCGATTCACAACAGCACCAATTGGAATCCGTCTGAGCAGGGATAATGCAGCTGATGTTAAACCACGTCCTCTCTTGCCGCTGTCTTGACGACGACTGAGCGATACGGTCTTCATTATGCTGTTTTATGTAACCAACGTCTTCACTCTATGAAATACTTTATGATAATGAATCCTTTTTTTGTGTATTCCATACTTAAATATTCATAAGTTTTACTAGTATCTATCAATGATTTCATCTTTAATCCATTGGTTTCTCTGAGAATCTTCGATTTTATTGTGTTTCATCGATGCATTAATCAAATGATTATGCATATCAATAACTACATTACCTACAAGATTCATTACATACTCTACATTAGTAGCATCTTTGTTACGTGTAGGATTATCAAGATTTGTGATACGTTTACCATTACATGTATACACAGATGGATCGTTATTAGAGGTTGCTATAACTTGATTAATAGTAGCAACATCATTCGGAGCTATTCCTGCTGATATGTTAGATATTCTTTTATTTTTTCCATCATATACGTTATTTATTTTATCTCTAACTATAGTTTGTTTTACAACAACACAATCCTGATCATCTTTACCAGATTTAACTTCGGTTAATCGTCTGCCTCCACATATAAAGTTAACACCAGTAGCTGATAGTTGTGGCACTTGTGTTAAAATAACAGCATCATGTTCTTCCGTGCCTAAACTTATATTTGACAATCTTTTATTTTTTCCATCCCACTTGTTATTTTGTAGTTGTAGTAAGGTAAACTTTTCACTTCCTTGCACAAACTCATCACCTTTCTTTGACACCACCTGATTTTGTTTAACAAAAGCGGATGTTCCTTTCTTCAAGCTTTCATTCATTTGTCTCACAGTAGCAGCATCCGATGGAGTTGAACCATCTTTCAGATTGGACAACACTTTTCCATGACAATCAATAACAGCACCATCATATAAAATACAATTATCTTTAATGTATTTAATATTAACACCATCACTTTCTTCTTTAGGATATCCAATATCGTTTATAGTATATTTATAGAAGGAAAATCCATCTTTTTTCTTTTCTGGTATTACAGAATGCAAATAACGCTTATTGATTGTATCTGTATCCTCGGTTGGATCTGCAACATTAGTTATTTTATAATTTAAAGCATTGTACTTTTTTCCACTTTTAGTCTTTTCCAACAGTAAAGCGTATTCCATCGCAGATAGAAAATAACCTTTATTAACAACATCTCCATTGTTGACTGGTTTTGCAACATTAATAACCCTGTGAGATTTTGCATCATACAGTTGGTTGTTGTCGAGTTTTAAACTTGTAGATGTTTCCTCCTTTACTGTTTTTAAATTTGTTGCATCTCCATCTTCTTCTGGATCCTTAACAAACTTTAAACGTTTATTATTTATGTTATAGTCACCTTCGGGTGTTTGCGGTAATCCACTTCTTTTTCTGTTTTCTCCAACTTGCACTCCTAACGCGGAGTAGCGTCCGAACTTGTCGACGCTCATGTTAGAACTGACACATTATACGCCTGCAACTCTTATATATCCGCGGACAATTATACGATTATGCCGCGATTCCTGAGTTCGTCAATCAGAGCTACCCATTCATTATTTAAACCTGTATGACCGGCTTCCATGGCTTCATGCAATAGTCTCATTCTATCAACCAATTTATTGATGTCGTTGTAGTAAATCACATTCGTATTGTATAGATTTTTCATCAATCCTTTGCCAGATGTTGAAGTATCTCCTTTACTCTTTTTACCATGTTGTTCAAGAAGTGATAAATCCATAAGTGATAAAGATTTTCTTTTCAGTGGTTGTCTCACCGCTGGTGCAGTACGTAATGTTGGCAATTTTCGTGGAGGAAACAACTTTTTTATAACAATGTTATATTTTGTTGCACGTGAACGATTAATCATTGCATCCTTTAAGTAGTTTCTTTTATGAGCGTTAGTATTTTGTAGAATTTCCTTAAAAACACTTAAATCTTTGGATGAATATCTTAATGGTATGTTTTTAAAAATTAATTCATAAAGTCCTTTTGTTCCTTTATATTTATGCTCACCAATAATGATGTAATCGTCTTGTGTTATTTCAAGCTTTGAATCGCCGATCTTTAATTCATTCCCATCAATTCTTGCTCCGTATACGTGTGATCTACTCAAATTCGGGTTTGATTTCATGTCATGTAGCATTTTCATTATATATTTTCTTCCAAGAGGTCCATGTTGTAATATATCGCTACTCAATTGAGTTAAATTTGGAATAGATTGTTCAGCTTCAGGTATTGGCTGTTCTTCTTCCTTTTCAACAATTGGTTCTTCTTCTTCTTTTGTTTCTTCTTGCTCACTAGCACTGGTATATGAATCATCATCTTCTTCTTTTTTTAATGCTTGTACTTCTTGTTTAGAAACTGGTAGTAAAACATCTCCTTCATAACGAGGTTTACCAATAGTTTCTGATATCTGTTTTAAAGGTTCCGTAATAGGTTTAAATGTAGTCTCTAGAAATTCTTCTCTTTCACTTAAACCCATCCTCAATGCACGATTCTTCATCCTAATAGAATCACTGAGTGATTTTATTTCTTTTAATAGTTTTTCTTGATTCACCATGTTTACACTGTGAAGTTCAACGTGTAACTA
Source organism: Neoaliturus tenellus (assembly GCA_030545055.2). NCBI lineage: Eukaryota > Metazoa > Arthropoda > Insecta > Hemiptera > Cicadellidae > Neoaliturus > Neoaliturus tenellus. The sequence goes on along the minus strand of CM061531.1, from coordinate 311,833,786 downwards.
GATGTAGCATCGGTAGTTCAACGCATAAATACAAATTTATCCAACCCTATACGATATCTACCATTTTTAATATCTTCTTCCTTCATAATAACGAGAAAGCCATATTTCTCATTCCATGCTTTGCCACACATTTCTTTAAATTTCTCAAATGGCATATCCGCATTTACATGATCATTGTATATATGCTTTAAATTTGTTTCATCTTGCTTGAAGATGATCAACATATTTGCATTGTCTCTTATGAGTTGTTTTGGAATCTTACTGTATGTTTGACCAATATAAATGCTATCGATATTATGATGTCTTCCCATAGCGAAGTAATTCCTTATAGTGTCGTGATTTTCACAAGACACATCGTCAAAAATAAAAATAGAAAATGGTTTTGCTTCATTTGGTTGCATAATTGTTTCACTGGCATTAAACTTGTAGAAATGCACTTCAGGTACACTTGCAAGTACTTTATCCAATAATTGATATTTTGGTTGTTGCAATGATTTTGAAAAAATGTATATATTGTTAAAGCGCAATCCTTTAGGATTAGTTATAAGGTTAAAAACAACATTTGTTTTTCCACAATTTGAAGGACCAGTTATTAAACATCTTATTGTATTTGGTAGTAATTCACCATGTTTACCATGATTTAACTTATCATTGTCAACCGTCAATTCATCAATATTATTGATATTAAATCGATCTTTTTGTTGTACAATCTCCATCTTGTGTCAAGGTTAAACACACAATGAGCTATTAAGTTACTATACCAGGTCTTTTGAAGGAATCCAAGAGTCTTCACTTTTATCGAATCCTAACCACCGGACTTTAACCATATCCTTTTTCCTTTGTAAAACCTTCTCAACAAGATATACATCACCGACTGTTGATTTCAACAATTCATGTCCGTAGAATCCACCTTGAAGTAATTCACCCTTGTTATCCTTTAATAAGTAGGTTTCAGGTATAGTTGGTTGCACTTTATAAACTGTAAATACTTCATTAGTCCAATTTGGTAGATATCTTTTACTAAATACACCTTTGTATTTGCTTATACGAACTTTATCGTTGACTTTAAACTTTTTTGGTTGTAACTTTTCCAATTTAGGTGTTGTATTATTTCTGATGCGTTGTAATACAACCTTAGCATTAGCGCTGTTTACCTGGATAGGTTTCATTCCGATGGTACGATGATATTTGTTGTTATACTCTTTTATAAGTTGTGGTAATATGTCATACCACACGTATGATCCTCGTTTTGAAAATTGTTTGTACATCGCTCCTTTTAATGTTCTATTGAATCTTTCAATTATTGAAGCTTTAACTTCAGAATTTGTAGAATAATGATTTATTTGATATTTCTTCATTAAAGCTCCAAAGTCTTTATTAAAATATTCTTTTCCATCATCGGTCTGTAGATGTTTGATTTTGAATTTATTTCTTTGTATCGTTGTTTCCATAGCTTTTGTAACACTTTTACCAGTCTTATCCTTCAATGGTAAAGCGTCAGCTATTTTAGTAAAACAGTCTATAATTGTTAAAATATATTTGAAACCTTTGTTTAATTTACTGTGCGGTATCATTTCAATGAGATCAGCTTGATACAGATCATTCATTCCCTTAATAATTGTACTTCTTCTTGGAAATCTTCTTCTTGCTGGTTTATGTAGTTCATTTACAATCTTGTCCTTCACACTTTCCATCTTCAGGTGTTGCTTGCACATCGCTTGTAAAAATACTGATCCGTACAACAGTTCTTTCTCTTTTATATAGTTTGAATATAGGTCAAGGCCATTTCATATTAGTGTAAAAAAGAGGGAACATGGCATTGGGCTTGCCATGTCCCCTCTTCTTTACGGAAAGGAAAAAAGGAAGAAGGTAGAGGACGAAGAATAGGTTTACTGGTCGATAGGGTTTAGAGAGTAATGTCCAAATGGCAGAGTTCTTATGTTGTCTTCAAGGATGTATCTCTTGTCATCCTTATAGCTCAATGCCGATTTGGTTTGCTTCACACTGAAAAGACGATGGTTGAAGCTTCTTATGGTGTTAAATGTTGCAGTTGTTTCAACATTTTCAAACAAACATCTTTTATAATGTTCAAACTGTACGTTCTTCTTCAGGAAAGAGGTTTTTATTCCTTTGGCTTTCTTCGTGACTTGATATTCGTTCCTTTCGCTTATGTACAGTTGAAATGAATATAGTTTGGACATTAATGCTACAATTTCCATCATCGGCACACCATTTGTTTCATCTTTAAATTTTCCCAATACTTTTTTGTTTCTGTCGTAGTCGTAATTTGGATGGTCCTTGGGATAATCGGAAAAGTCGAAATCATCTTTATACATAAAAGTGCGTAGATCTTCGTACATGTCATTTGTTTTAATCCAGTAAATTAGAGCATCCGTATCCATATATGCAATACCAATGTTCTCTCTTCCATAATAGTTAACCATCTTCTTATAATGAAACTCGTACATGTGTGTTTTGGAAATATCCAAGATTGACATTCCTAGATACAAAGGACGATCCATTAGAACTGACTTCTTGTTCATGGAAATAACAACTAGATTTTCATTAATAATTACAGATGAACCAAAGTTTGGTTGTTGCACTAATTTCTGTAGTTTTACTGGATCAGTTACCAATTTGATGTCCTTATGTTTCCTTTTGTTTTCCAAAGTCTTGCCAAATATTGCGTTGTTCATTAGTTTGAAGAAATCTTTTTGAAAACTTGATGTAGCGGCGGCTCTTCTTCTTGTGTTGTTGTCAATGTACGGTTTTAACCAACAAGATTGAGAGAATTGTAGTACTCGATTAATTTTTGTAATTCTCAATCCCAAGTCTAAGGCCTGTTGTATCATCCAGTAGTGTCCAACATACCGAGACTTGTTAGTTAAAGTCATCAATAATTTTGGCCATCTTCCAGTTGGAGAAATTTCAGTCTTCGGAAGAAGTGGTAAATCATAATGTTCGTCGTGAAGATGTTCGGGATATTCAAAATCGACGTCGAATATGTAACCAGTTTCTCCATATTTCGGTATATCCATTATGTTTCCAATTGATTCTGGGTCTATCCATTTGAAATTATCATATGGAAGGGGATTCGACATTGCCCATCCGTACAAGTTATTTGCATCAAAATAACCCAGGAATGTTGTTGGTTTTGATGCATCATAATCGGGCAAATATTTATTGTTCGCCTTGACATGACGTGTTACACTTTGCGTCAATCCTCCTCGAACTCCTGATTCTAACATCAACACCATATCTATATCTGTAAGAAGTTGTATTTTACAATTTGTTTCTTTTAACATGGCTTGCCACGCTAGTCCAGGCGAAGTGTACGAATGAAGAGGGTCTAATCCATATGACGCAAAACATGTATTTCTAAATTCTTCCATCACATCACATAATAAAGTCACATCTAATTTAACGTAGAAATCTGAATATTCCCCCAATGTTCTAAATCCTAATTCGTTCCATACTTTGCATGCATGATCATAATCCTCTTGAGATATATCCATGTCGTACAGTTTACTTTTAAATTCTTCTTTTGGAGGTAGTGATGTTTCATTAAATCTTTCTAAACTGTCTATGTAATCATATGGGAAAACACCTTTTCGAAGTACCAGATCCAGTTTGTCGCTATTTACAATCTTCTTTGTTTCGATTAAATCTTGTTTCCTTAGGTTTTCAGAAAGTTTAGACAAACTCGACGGCAAAAATCGGTAGGAGTCCAAGAATCTTAGTTTGACATTTCCAACTTCTTTGGAAAAACTTATGAACTTCTCTGAAGTTTCAGCTAACACATCGATTTTACCGTCGTCTCTTCCTAATTCAGGTATTATAAAATGAGCGTCGTACCCACTAAGATTATGCAGAACCACAGGGATAAATAGTGGTAAACGATAGCTCAAGTTGCATTTATTACAAGCAGCACCCCTGTAATATCCTGTGAGGTGGTCGTGATCTTTAACTTTATAATTCTCAATAGTAAAATCATTTTTGCACAAGAAACAGTGAGTCGCATTTTCATGTTGAATTTCTTCTTCTTCGTCCATCGGTTTCATTGGTACAATATTTGTATATAATCTTTGTGTATTTCCAGCTATTGAATATAGGTGATCAAGAAATATTTTTTCCGCATTTTCACCACGATATACTAGAGGTTCTGAAGTTAATCCATATCTGTTTAAATGTTCTTCTGATAATGTTGATTTGACCATTAAACAAAAACTGTTTGGTTTGTGCATTTGATACTTTACACTTTTTCTTGCTTCACAATTTTCATCTTCAACTGGAACAAGTGTTGATTCAAAATCCGCATACACAACTAAAGGGATACGGTATTGATGATGAACCTTTTCAAATGTAACGAATGCTCTGTTTTCCGAAGGTAAATTAATCTTTGCTTCATAATTATTGTTACATAATCTTTTGTGTTCTTGTAACCATTCTCTTCCTTGTCTTCCTTCTCGTTGAAAATTAAAACATCTCTTACAAATCAACTTTTTGTTTCGATTTTTTGAAAGTTGCTTATTAACAAGACGATCGAATTGCTTTATGTACACATAGTGAGACACATCTCCTCGCGTTAGTAGTAGTAAATCCGTATGATCTGGTAGCTCTTCTTTTGCAATACGTAAAGGATACACTTTGTTTGAACTATCTAATGCAAAAACATTAATAGACGTGCCGGGATTTTTCTTTTCAAATTTCGATATATCTTTCGTAGAAACGGGATATGTTATTCCTTGAAAATTGTACCTGTGTCTTGCGTCTTCATATTCTTGGTTGGGTCGTTGTGGATTTATTAATACAAACTTTGACGTCATAGCATAGCGAAAACATTCATTATCTTCATTTTGAACATTAATACAAGATTTTGTATTTTCAATTATTTTTGGCAAAGGAATGTAACTAGATCCCATTAGTCCATATCCGTGTTTGTGAACTCTTATATCTAATACTTCAATACTTGTAAGACTCCATCCGGATCCTCTTCCTTCGTGTTCCTGAAGTTTGGTATATATTTCTTCTATACAATTCTCTACTATTGAATCAATGTTTGAACTTTCCATGATGGTTCGGTTTTTTGTTATAAATCCTCTTGGTGATAATTCTTCTTGCGCATTTATAAACATAGCTTCTAGTAGTAAACCAAATTTAAGAAAGTTTAATCTTTTCAATTCTTCTTTTAAAGTTTTACTTACGATTGGTTTTGCTTCTCTAATAAATTCTTCTAAGTTCAAGTTTTCATTTTGAATCTTATGATGCATTACTACCTTACCGGGTAAAGCAAATACTTGTAGATTCGGTAAAGTAGTTGAAGATGTTGCTGTTATTTCTTCTTGTTCTTCTTGTTCTTCTTGTTCTTCTTGTTGTTCTTGATCTTCTTCTGTGTTGTTGTGAATTAGTTCTTTATGTATATCTAGTAGAATTTCATCGTGAAACGATTCCGAACATTTATCGCAATGATACATGTTGACGATGTTTACTCTTCGAAATTTCGCCGAGAAATGAAATGGGCTCTGACGGTCCCGCTTTTATAACGGTTCCCCCACCACTATTTCATCATCATCATCATCCTCTTCTTCTTCTTCACTATCCGAGGAAAACAAACGTCTTGGACGAAACATTAATCTTCTACTAACTGATTGTTCATTTGTGTTCTCTATTCCAGTTGGGGTTTCAGTATGTACTTCTTCATATTCAAACGATGATGAAGATTCTGACATTACTACATCCATATCCAAATTTTCATTTTCCACATCATTTACACTTCCTACTTCTGATGTTGTTAGATCTACATCCATATCATTTACACTTTCTACTTCTGATGTTTCACTGTTATTATCATCTTCTTCCATATTAAAATCGTCTAGTTGAATTTTATACAATATTTCAATAAGAGGTTTCCTTGGATAATCGGTGTTGTCCACAGGAGCCATTTCAAGTAAATAAGGAATAACTCTTTGTGATTCGGCTTATATGATATTTTGATAAGTATGTCAAGGTCATTTTAGATTAAGCGAGAACTGGGAATAGATCACTAAGCGGCATGTTATTTCATTACCACAAAGTGATCTATTCCCCATTCTCTAAGAAGTGTTCAATCAATAACCAAAGTCCAAATCCATTTCCTTTTTTTTTGTTTAATTTGAATCTTTTGTTACATAGTTTATTGGTTGACTGTTTGAAATTTCAATGTGTCGTCTTATTATTTGTTCCAATTCTTCTATTTTTGCTTGTTTTATCATTAGTTCTGTATGTAACTCATTAATGTAATCAGCTGCTTTATCCACCGTTCTTGTTCGTATTTCACCTAACATAACACCAGGAATCAATCTCTGTAGTCTGTAAAACTTAAACTTTATTCTAGACTCTCTTGCCTTAGCCATTTCCCGAAGCCTTTGTTTCTTATTGTCTTTACTTGTAGTCAAGTCCATACTCGTGACAAGTTCGCTTTCAGAATAATTCGACTATAGTACACTCGTCTTTTATACACTTTCCCCCACCACTTTCAATTTCCCCCACCCTACTAATATAGGTCAAGGTCATATGGTATTAACGCGAGAACGAGGAATAGAGCACTAAGTGGCATGTTAGTCCATTACCACAAAGTGATCTATTCCTCGCTCTCTATTCTACATCTAATTTTTTTGGGTTTTTGTTATTTTTATCTTTTTTTTTTGTTTTTCTGGGGGAATGAGTGTTTGAATATTACTTGGTAGAATGTCCATTTTTCTTCTTCAAATCTTCAATAGTTTCCAACAATTGTAACAAATATGCGTTAGTTTTTTCTAAAGTTTTCAGTCTGCTACATCCAACTTGAATGGAAGGCACTATTAGTTGCAATTTTGCAAATTCTATCTTTTCTTTCTTGCACCTTTCTCTCATTTTTAGGTTTTTCCTTAGTCTTGCCGAAGATGGTGTTATAGGCTCGTACATACAATCTGGATATGGTTTTGACATTTTTAACACTGATGTTGAAGTACAATGAGATACTTGCGGCCGTTGAGCTTGATAATAATTTGTTGTTGGAGTATTGCAATACATCTTCGGTTCTAAGTTTTGGTGGCAATCTGTAGTTGAAAGTACTGGTGTTGCAGAAGGATCAGTCATCTTTCACTGTTGTCGTACAGAGTGAACTCTTTTTTTTAAGTTTTACTTCTTTTATCACATTTCCCCCACCACCGACTTATAAATTCTTCCCCCCACCATAATTATTTATACTTGTTTTTCCACATTTCAAATTTTATACCATACTTCCAATGTGACATCTGCGTCTTCCTCTTTCAAGTATTTGACAAATTCAGGACTCCTCGACGATACATTCGGTCTGTTTAGATAGCTCATCACCTTGTGATGGCTTTCCTCATTTTCTATATAACAATACACTTGCATCAACTTGTTTTCTTCCTCTTTCGATGATATGAAATTTGCAACAGAGGTCCACTCTTCATATTTAATCTTGAAATGACGCACTTCGAATTCCATGATGTTTCTTACAATGCCGCAACAATAATAAAACTCTCTTCAAACAACCTGCATTTATACACGTTCCCCCACCTAGTTATAACCCCCCACTCTTTTTCCCCCTCTCCTTTATATGTGGAAGGGGTATTATGGTTTGAATGCACGATACTTAATAAATTCAAACAAACACTGTGCACAAATGTCGCAGGTGTTATTACATGTTTCGAATTTCATTATTTGACCTTTTACAAGATGAACTAACCTACCTCCATCATCTTGGAATTGTTCAAAATCTAAAACAGACGCTTTTCCACAATCGTGACACATTTTTGTGCCATCTTTAAAAGTATAAGCAAGATAGATAGCAAATCCATAATTGTCTCTTTTAAATTCAATGAGCATTTCACGAATTGCTTTAGGTATTTTACACTCATTTGATCTCATAATATAATGGTAAAGAAACCCATTATTGATAATTTCTTGTAAACACAGAACCAACAACCTATCCATCGTGTTAGACTTATACTGATAGTTACATCTAAAACCTCTTTCTTATATGATTTTCCCCCCACCACTTTTATATAGGTCAAGGTCATTGTATATCAAGCGAGAACTGGGAATAGATCACTAAGTGGCATGTTATTCCATTACCACAAAGTGATCTATTCCCCATTCTCTAAGAAGATTGTTGATAATTTAGATTCCTAATATTTCTTTTCCTTCTTCTTCACCTTTTTGAACTGTAGTATTACCAGACATGTGTGATATTAGTTTCTTCATTTCTCGATTTTCCATTTCCACTTTCTTCAATTTTAAATCTCTTGCTTCAATTTGTAGTTTTAAATACTTGATGTAACTTCCAGCCCAGTGTAGGGTTTTCAATTTTGGTGCTCCCATTGCAATTCCAGGTATTTGAAATTGTAGTCGATTGAACTCCATGTTCATATCTTGTCGGTCTTGTTTTTCCTTTTCTAGTCTTTTCAATCTTTGATTCTCCCTTAACAAAGAAGTTCGATCACAAGGAATATGACGAAACATTTTGGTCAACGATATCTCGAAGAATAAGCTTCTACGCAGAAAACCAACACATTTATGCACTCCCCCCTCCAATTTTAGGCTAGTGGTGGGGAGAATTACATTAATTTAATACTTATTTCCACCGTTACACTTGCTCCATTTTCAAAAAGGTATCTGTAAAATGGTTCTGGATACTGGTATATTTCACGTCCTATATTTTCCTTAAGAAAGTTGAAAGCTATTCTTTTCGAATAGTCATTATGATATACTTCTCTTAAATTAACAAGAATTCCATCTTCCAGAAATTTCACTTGAATCATTGGTATTTTGCTTACATCATCTTTGTCTATCAGAGGTAGCCTGTAGGTGAACGTATTTGGTGGTAAACGTAAGGTTCTATCAAGTCGAGAACAGAATATTTTGAACAGTTTTTGATCATTGATTGCAATCTCATGAATACCTATCATTTTATAGTACGAAGGTTCAAAAGGTACAGCACGAAACGTTTTTACTAGACAGTTACTCGAAGAAGGTTCTGTAGGTGCGTTAGGATTGAACATTTTTAGTCGACAGTTTCCTGACGAATAAGCTTCTACGCAAATAACCAACACATTTATGAACATTCCCCCACCAACTTTAAGCTAGTGGTGGGGAGAATTTTCCCCCACCACTTCTTCAGAATTAATAGCTTCAATTTGAATTACAACAAATATATTTGACGCAAATTCCCAAAAAACTGAATATGAAACAGTTTCTTCCACATCTTGAGATTCATTTTGTGTTTCAACCATTTCCATCATTGAAGGTTCTTGATCAATTTCTGTTACTTCCATCGCTTCTTCTACAGGATTTTGTATTGTGTCGGTTGTTTCAACTTCATCTTCTTCTTGAACTAACGTAATATTTCGTTGTCTCACAATTTCAATTAATTGTATAAAAGAATTATCTCTAGGAGACATTATTAACCATACATGTAGCTCCAACAAATGCTGACTTACTAATGACAAAACTCTCAATTTATAAGACTTGTTTGAATAATAAAGTGGGGGAACTACCTTAGTCCAATTCGGATTCGGATTCAGAAGACAATAAAGGTGATATGGGTGAATCCAACGATGAATCTAATATAAATGTATCAATAGCTTCCTTAACTATATCTTCGTCACTATCGTTTATCATTTCTTCAAAAAGTTCTTGTTCAAACTGTACCATTTCTTCTTCCATCGTGGAATCATTATCAGTTTCGTTATAATTTTCCTCTATATTGTCTTCTTCCATTTCATTTGTATTAATATAAACATTTTTAACTTCAAAATAATTAACAAATGGAGTATCTTTAGACAACATATTTGTTCACCACTTCTTTTACCTCGAATAACAAACTATGTATCGCTTACTTAGTCTTATATACTTCTACCCCCACTTTTTTTGCACAACGTGAAGGAAGGTGGGGAGAGGATTTTGTAGCTATTCTTCTCTATCTAGGTTATATTTCATTGCTAGCACATCTACTATAATTTTCTGCTTTTCAACTTCATCACGAATAAATATTGTCCAGGGAAATAGTTCATTAATATTGTTGATTGTTACTTTTATATCATACAAAAAATCAATATGTCTTAGTAATGAAACAATAACAATAACTCCTATCCCATTGTTTGCCATAATTGTTTCTTCAATTTTAATACGCAAGTTTGTTATCAAACTCCATATATTAATATCATTGGCTATAAAACCATCAAGTCTAGTACTCATCTTGACGGTGCAAGTACAGACTAAAAACCTGGAGGTTCATAGTCCGCCTTTTATTAGTTTTAAAAATGGGGAAGGGGAAGGAATAAGGATTGGGAGGGGATAGGGTGGGGGTGAGGGAAGGGTAATGTGGTTATTAGACCACTTGTGCGACAAAGTAGCCACCAATGCTAACTTCGAGCTCATAACACTTCATAACATCATCCTGCCAAGTCAACATACGTTCTCTAGTATTTGGTGTTACACAGAAGAACCTACTGTCATTATACACAATAGCTGAACCAATTATAACATTGAATCCTAAATTTAGCCATTTGTGTGCTTCCGTAATAAATCTTTCTATTGTATCAAAAGGAAATTGTTCATCGATGTAGATTGGTCTCATTTGTTCATCAAGTTCAATTACATCTTCATCTTCACTGTCACTGCTACTATCATTTTCATTGTCACTGCTACTATCATAATAATCTATCACATCTTCTTCAGGCTGTTGGAAAACATCAACAATTTCGGAAGGATTGAAGTTTTCACTATGGTGAGGAAGCATTTTTAAAGCAAATAATAACGGCAGAGACGAAACAACAAGTGTGGCGCGTGAAAGCAGAATGAAGGAGTGAACAATGCTTGCTTCGCTTTTATAACGATATGCTAATGAGAGGGGTAAGAGATGGTCGTGACCAATTATTGACCCGGGAGGTGGGGGAAAAGGAAGGAGAAGGGATATTTATTTTAAATAATTTGCATAACTTTTGACTAAAATAAGATAACCAAATTCTTCTTTTACTAAAATGTTCGTCTTACATAGACCTTTTCAATGATGTATCGCTTGTCGTAATCGATCAAACCATTATCGAGTTATAGCCATTTTTAATTCTCGGGGGGGGGGGGGGGGTTCCGCTTGAGTGAACACGGGGGGGGGGGGTTCCGCTTGAGTGAACACGGGGGGGGGGGGGGGTTCCACTTGGGTGCTCATGCGGAACTGATCTTCTCACGAGATAGTCGTTGCGTGATAATGAAGACAAATGTTCATCGCGCCGCGACCACTAATTAACTCGCATTTGCCGTGTTCATATCTTTCCTACTCATTATATATACGTTTCCTACTTCATTATTTCAAGACTAATTAACTTGCGAAACAACAGTCTCTGTCTTTGAATGCTGATGAGATTTCATTAGGAACCATTCTTTGCACGCTATATGAAGCTACACTGGCTATGCAAGTCAGAGCGGTCATATAACTGTACAACGACCTCTGAAAAGTAGGTCACGAGACTTAGAGTGTTAAAAAATAATGGGGGAGAAACACAACGCTATAACGCATTGTGTTTCTCCCCCATTATTTTTAGCAAAATTTGGAAAATCTATGTGAATTTACTTTGTACGCCCCCACCTTGTAATACCATCCATTTTATGCCTGAGGAGATAGTCTTTAGAGTCTAACTCATAAACAGATTTTTCTTTACGCAAGGATTCAATAACTTTAATATTATATTTTTTGCCGTTACAATTTGCTAAAATGTGTTCGTTGTCAATAACACTTTCAAAAAAATATAGACAACCTCTCTTAATCCTATTTCCTTTCACAGCAATAATTTCGGATTGGTATTCAACAGTGGGGGTTTCTGTCAGTTGTGGTTCGGAAAGATGTTTCACAACATGTACACGGCAGAAATGTTCGTTCTTAACACATTTCCTCCCACAAGCTGATCCTTTCTTAATTCCCCTAGTGAGCACTTCAGGGCAAGTAGTGGGACGGCTAAATGCCCTACGACGCTCTTCTTTTAATAATTGAAAGCGCTCTGAAGGAGCAGGTTTAGGAGCAGGTTTAGGAGCAGGTTTAAAGGATTTATTTTTTGGATAGGCGTGGTCTTTATGCATAATAAGTGGTGGAGTAGGAGGTATTGGTGACAGTGGAGTGATAGGTGTACTTAGTTCATGAACAAAAGCTTCAAATGAAGTGGTATTAAAACGATGAACTGTTTGTGGCGGCGGCATGTTGTTTGATGGCGGCGGTGATTGTTGTTGAGATGGTGTGGAGTCGTTTGAAGATAGAGGCGGTGAAAATATGCTGCCAAGTATAGTAGTCATAGTGAGTGGAAGAAGAGCTCCAGAAGTTGAAGGTTTCGAGTCTTGTTGCTTCTTATACCAGTCGGGAGCATTTTTCAATCGAAGAGTTTTCTTGACTGGAGTCGAAGCCGTAGTAGAAGTTGAACTTGTAATAGAAGAGCGGGTTGTAGTGGAAGTTGTAGTCGGCAGGGATGACATCGTGGTAGTTCTGTTTGCAGCGTAACGTCTGGAATCAGAATGAAACTCTAGCCGTGGTCGTCGCGTCTTTTATAACGGTATGCTAATGAGAGAAAGGTTAGCGACAAGCCGTGACCGGTCATTGGACCCGGGAGGTGGAAGGGGAGATGGAAGGGGAAAGATAGATGGAGGGGGGGGGGGGCAAATCGACTCCATTTTTTTGGAGGGGGGGGGGGTTCCGCTTGAGTGAACACGGGGGGGGGGGGGGTCATTGACCCTTCCAAAAGTGGGTCAAGGTCATTCAAGACTTATAATGAACCAAGGTGATGGGAACAGTAGTAACTGTTCCCACCACCCTGTTTGCCTAACGGTTCCCACTCCCAACCCACTAGTTGCGTTCTGCGAGGGACATCGACGCAATTTTGTTTGGTCCGTCCGCATCAAAGCGTAACGTCCCGGCCCGCATCAAAGCGTAACCACTAATTACAAGGGAAACTGGAACAGCTGATGCAGACACGCAACTCTAACACCCACCCAAGCTAATCCCACCCATCATATTCCTAAACAAAATTCAAAAACCTAGTCCGCTAGTGCGGATGTCCCACCCCTTCTAAGTGAAGTTCAACAGAACTTCTGAATTTACAGTTAATCTACCCCCTATCATCTAGCTGAAAGGCAAAACAACAACATTAATTATTAATACCGACACATCATTATTAAATATCAAATAATTCAACACAACCAAATACCATCATTATTCTTAAAATTAATACACCTTAACGCTAAACACAACTTATAACTAACATCGCAATGCGCAAATTAATTCTTAAATTAAGTGCAACTTACAACTAATATTAACACACACACACACACACATACCACATTGCATTAAAGAACGCAACGTAGTATAAGAAGTTCAAATATATATAGGCCTACTATATATTTGAACCTCTTACCGAGTCGCCAACGACTTTTCGCTATGAAAACTCGTTGACGACTGACGCGAAAATCGGGCTCGTATCGATCCTCGGGTTTTCGAGTGGTGGGGGTAATTAATGCAGTGGTGGGGGAATTGTTTTACTCCAGTACGGTCTTAAATCCACTCCAGTTCGCAGCAGTGTAAAAATGAAACGAAGGAGTGGGGGTGACGCATGCGCAGCGATGTAAAATCCAAGGTTTGAGGTTAGAACTTTCCGTGCACAGTAGAGCTAAATTGAGTAATACAGGACTAGGCGCATGCGCAATAGCGAGGAGTGATTCCGATCCGGAGAACTCGTTGCATTCGCAGCAGCGCTAAAGTGAGTAATACAGACTAGGCGCATTCGCAGTAGCGCTAAAGTGAGTAATACAGGACTAGGCGCCGTAGCGTGAAGTTGGCTCACTCCAGTACAAGTTATAGCAGCATAAAAATGAAACGAAAGAGTGGGAGCGGCGCATGCGCAGTGACGTAAAACCACGGTTTGAGGTTAGAATTTTCCATGGTGGCTGCCATGTTTAATTCTGTTTCATTCAAACAATAGTAGTTGATGGCTGGCATGGGATGTGAAGTGTGGTAATTAGATGGGGTTAGCAACCGGTCGTGACCGGCCATTGACCGATCATCGACCCGGCGGGGTTCCGCTTGAGTGAACACGGGGGGGGGGGGGATTTAATCTCCATTTTTTATGGGGGGGGGGGTTCCGCTTGATTAGTCACGGGGGGGGGGGGGGGGGGGTTCCGCTTGAGTGAACGCGGGAGGTTCCACTTGGACGCTCATGCGGAACTGATCTTCCCACGCGATAGCCGTTATAAATAGGAGATTGTTCATCGCGCCGCGACCATTAATTAACTCGCATTTGAGTTGTTCGCATCCTTCCTACTCATTACATATACGTTTCGCCAACTTCATTATACAAGTCTAATTGCTACTAACCTGGAGTTTCATTTACATTAGCACATGTCGTCCTGTTTGAATCACCTTCGCGTGTTTGACGTTATATCTCATTCATCTGTCTTGTTCTGACTTCTACACATCTGACATACTTCTCGTGATGGATACGCAATGTTTGAAATTGAAACTTTTGCGGACACAACATATATTACGAAATAATTACAAACCATCGGTTTCAAAGACTAAAACAAATTTAACAAAAGTGAGGAAGATATTAAGTTTTAACCCGTTATACTCTGTTAGAACTTCGCAGGTTCACGTTGATGATAATGTTATTCACAACATTTTGCGTTCGATGTTACGTTTCCACAACTTCGAACTTGTTACACCTATCGACTGTGTTCAACAGGTTTTTCTATTTCATCCCCACCATTCTTTATATAAGTGCGCTCACGACAATTCCTGTTTCATTCTTCTATACGCTCTTCGACCGACAACTACTCCGCTCTAAATTACACACTACAAGAAGATGGATACAAACCAAGAACAAGTACAAGTTCACGAAATATCGTCTACTACCCACCCGAGGGAGAATCCTCCGAGAACTTCGCCTTCACCGAATCCACAGGACCCTGTCCAAGTTTCGGATGTGTCTTCGACGGCGAGGAATGATCTTGAAGCTATTCTTCGGTCGCTCGTCGGTTTCGACTGACCTGTACGACGATCGCCGTTAAACTGAACTCTTAGAAGTTCAGTCTTTTTTAAAACTTCCTCCGGATGACCTTGAAGCAATTATCCCCTCTCCTTTTCAACTAACTTCTACTTTTGTTTCGCTGTTGAATTTCAGTTTTGAACTAACTTTTAATTTATGCGGAGTTTTAGTTGAACCCGGTTACTTTATGCGCACATTTTGTTCAACCCCAAATTGTTGAATTTCAGTCTTGAACTAACTTTTAATTTATGCGCAATTCTACTTCAAACGCTCACCCCACCTCCTCACCCCTCATTTAATATACGACCGGAAGCTATGTGCCCCGGCACGTGGCTTCCGGGGCAGCTGACCTGTGCCAGAAGTAACCAAATCTAACTACTAAAACCATAAAATGAAGCATAATTATACTTCATTTTTGTGGTTATTAGCCTCCGGATTACAGAAAATTACTAAAGTGGTTCAAATACCTGCAAATTTCTAACCCAGGTGAGGGATCGAAACTCCGCTGTAGGCCTGGTTCTGGATTACAAATTTGCAGGTATTTGGACCACTTTCATAATTATACAGTTTACTCAAGTATGAAGTTTTCTTCCAAGATTACCATTTGTTGACGTTCAAAAATGAGTTCGACAAAAAGTACATAGGCACATAGACAAAGCCCATGGTCCATGAATGACATTTCGTTAAAAAGGTTTTTATGTATTGGTAGAGTAGGCCTACTAAGCAAAAAAGTTTCCTGAAAGACCACCACAAAAGTTTATATATTTCGTAAGTTATTGTATTGAAAAAATATGTCACTCTAGTTAAGTTTTTAAGTGTTATTGACTGTTTTATTAAAAGCGGCCGTGTTCAAATCCCGCAATCCCCGGTTCGGGGACAAAAAAGATCGTTCTGCCGCTCCTGTAGTTCGGAAGCCACGTTAAGCTGTTGGTCCCTGCATAGAAAACAACAAAGTGCAGGCCTCTCGGGCAAGGAGAACTGCCATTTACCATAATTTCTGATCCCCCTCCACTTATTAGTATTATTATTTGTATACTGTTTCATTGGTTAACGTTGTTAGCCAGCAGAAGAAGGCAATGAAAAAGCCTAGTCTTTCTATAATCAGAAGGGCCCAATCTCGGTAATTAAACAAGGGACCCCCCTCCCTTCTTTCGAACTAATGTGACAACTGTTCCGGGCGGGACAAAGCCTTGGGAAAAATGTGGGTTTAGTGTGTATTGGTCAGGCGAGTCTGTAACAACGTCCATAAAAAGGATTTCCACATCGTTCTAAAAAATGTTAACCAGGAAACATAATTATAAAAATACAAATTATTTTTTAGATAATTGGTAAAAATTGAAATTGTTTCACTACAGTAAATAATAGTCCATTCAATTTAACATAAGATCTGTACGGTATCTTAATGTTAGTTCTCAAAAATTTGTCGCCTGTAGAAATTTTTTTGTAAATCTCCGAATGCCGAAGCTAGTGTAAACTGCAAACTGCAATATACAAACGTTTAGTTGTACACAAAACGCCTTCGAGATAATAGACGCAAAATGGGTACTGTATGATGATTGCAGTCCTGCGATTGAAGGCGTTTAAACTTTTTTTCGGCACTACTGTACGTTTGCCATTGCTCTCATTTTAGAGGCATTGAATAAGAAGAACTTACCTGTCATCTGATCATCTGATCTGTGTTTGTTTGTTTGTTATTGTTTTTATTTTAACCTGTCACTGTCATGTGGATCTACTTAGGTTATGTATTTGTTTATTCTTAGCTTTGTTCATTTCATCAGTTAATGGAAATCATGACATCAGATCTTTATAGATTAGGTATTGAATGTTAACTACTTCAGTGAATTTGAGTATTTAACTGTTCAATATGTTTATCAACTCCACCTGGTAGTGGAGTTATGGCTTTATTGGCCATCCACAAGTTTGAACTTATTTATTTAGTTATAAATTTTTAGTAAAGCAATTTTAGGATTAAATATGAAACAGCCACTTAAATAGCTTGAACATCAGCGAATAATAAAAGTACCCTAAAATCGGTTTACATTAGAATTACGATGTTCCATCCATATAGGATTTCATTTGTTATGAATAATCAAGTCATAAAATTTATTCCTACCAATTTAAATAGGCCTATATCATACCAAAGGATTAATAAGAAAGTTACTTGTGTTACCTAAACAAACTAACTAATAAATTAAACCAAACCGAATAGCCCTAGCCTACTTGAATCAAATTTCTGTTGTCCTGAAGTTCAGCAATTTATGTTACAACTTAGTTTATCGAATTGACACCTATGTAAACAAAGAATTTATAAATTCGTCAATGTTGATTTAAAAAATCAGTAGGCCTAACATCAATTATTTTGATGGAGACAAGACGGATTACCAAGTTTAACCAATTTAGGCCTTCTTAGCCTATGACTAGTTTGGGCCTATGCTTAAAACTACTTTGTTATTAATATTGGTGTCTAGACACCAACAATTTTACATCATTTTTTACCATTAGCTTATAGTCTATAGAAAATTATGTCCTCATTCGGAAAATGGTATAGGCCTAGTCAATTTTTAAGTCAGAATAGGGCCTAAACTAAAAAATCATAATTTTTTAGAAATGTTCTCAATTTTCTAAGTTTTCTTATTTTTACCAGCAAAAATAACTATCATTCTCAGAATAAATAAACAATTTTACATAGAATCGTGACTTTTTTAATCATGAGTGTTTGGACGTCTATTTACACCTAAATGTTTTAGCTTGCTGGAAAGGCCTAAACATTCAAACAATCTTTTCATAAAATGTCATATTATAGGCCTAAGTAATCTCTTTGCATGTTGCAGCCAATCTGCAAGCCGCTATGGTGCACCACAGACCTGGGGGAGGAGGAGGGGTGCCGGACGCAGCACATGCCGTGGGCGGACGGCACTCCATGCGGGGCCCACCAGTGGTGCCAGCGGGGGGAGTGTGTGCCCCGCGACCCCACGGCACTGCAGCCCGTCAACGGTGGCTGGGGCGACTGGCAGTCGTAAGTAGGCCTCATCAGTCAAACTTAGGCTTTAAACTTGCACTTTTTAGAGCTTGTGGAGATATGGCTTGTAGTTTGTTGACACCTCGTAAAATTTTGGGTTTAACCTCTTGCTAAAAAAAGGAAAAAAACCTAAATCATTTAGGCTATTTTAGCTACAGTACCAAAAATCTTTATCTTATGTAGCCTAGAACATTTGGCTACACACTAATTATTCAAGCAAATGTCCTAAGTTAGGTTAAAAAAGTTAAAACATTCACATAGCCTAATAGCTCAGAGGATAAAAAAAGCATATTATACAGTGCTTAAGGTGGTTATTTTAAGTCTAATGCCTTCAAAAGAGGCTTAGTGGGTTAGTAATAAAATTTTTAAAATATTCCAACATCACTCTATTGAAGTTGGCATACTAACGTATAGACTTACACAAATTACGTGTTTTTTGCTTTTCCATTTCTTGAATTTAGTGATTCATTAAATTTAGTTTGGTTTGCAAATTTTAAATAATTGTTACAGGTCGACAGAAATGATTTTATATTCTGTATCAAAGCTAAAATCTAAAATACACCTGTAATCATTGCTTCTATCACCATTTTCAGGTGGGGCGAGTGTTCCCGCTCGTGCGGAGGGGGGGTGAAGCGAGCGTTCAGAGACTGTAACAGCCCAGCGCCCGCCAACGGGGGGAAGTACTGCATAGGGCGACGGGTCAAGTACAAGTCCTGCAACTACGACGAGTGTCCGGCAGGCAGTCAGGACTTCAGGTAAAAACCTTGTAAAACTGAATATATACTGTAATCCGTTACATAATTTTTAATTGTTAATTGATCCATAATGTTAATTAAACTTTAGGTTGGCTTATTTTTATTCGAAAATCATCTGTAATCATCGTTGGTTTATTTAATTACCAGAAGAAAAGATTCAACCCTATAAAAAGAAATAGGCTTAACCATTGTTAGATGCTGTTGGGTTGGCTTAAATATATATATTTTTTTTTTATTTCAGAGAGGAGCAGTGTGCTGCCAACAACTATAACAACTTTAACATTCCAGGAGTACCAAAAGACGTCAAATGGGTTCCTAAATATGGTGGAAGTAAGTCTAAACTACATTGAAGTTTTTTATCTCTGTAAATAGACGTTTATATTATTCAAAAATAATTAATTAATAGTTACTATCACTATTTTAGAAAATGTTATATAAGCTAAATTTTTGTTTTTCAACACCTTAAAAAATTAATGCTTTGGAACTGATTAAAATTGTTATGCAAACTGCAATGGTATCAGGGCTTAATTTCAGCCGGAGCACATCAGAGCTGACTGGAGCAGAGCTGCGGTCAACTCTGGCTTGTTTGATTCTAAGTGATATATCACATTCAACACAGTTCATACTTTTTTTGTACAAACAAATTCAACATTTACAGTTCTAATTTTTGTTACAATGTATGAGTTGCACAATACTGTATCAACATTTTGTAACTTCTACTTTTAATCTCTATTCCGACCACTTGTCGCTTGTTCACTCTCGGTTCGGTTCTGGTCGAGTACTAGCCCAAAAGTGAAGAAAACTCTTAACGGCAATGGTTTAAATTTTTATTTTGTCTTTCATTGTTCGTATTGTTTTTCATATAATTCTAGTTCTTCTTGCCTGGCATATTTTTCCTGACTAGCAATTGTTTTCCTCATTTAGCCATAGCTTTCCACAGTTAGTAATCATTTTTCTCACTGTGTGATATTTTTTACCATGTTTAGGTTATTTTGGGCAGTTTTTAAATTAACAGGGTAACTGATTATCGGCAATTGTCCAGCCACTGATCATCGTCGATAATCAGGAGTCTACATACCTTACAGGGTAGACCTACCTATCAGTTTCAACATGCATAATTTGATGCCACCTGGTGTTTGGTCGCAGTCGGTGCCGAGGACCGGTGCAAGCTCTACTGCCGAGTGGCCCACTCCAGTGCCTACTACCTGCTGAAGGAGAAGGTGATCGACGGCACCGTCTGCGGCCCAGACACTTACGACATCTGCGTCAACGGCATCTGCCGCACTGCCGGCTGCGACCACATCCTCATGTCCAACACTCAGCTAGGTAGGCCTGCTTGTTTGTTCACATTATTGTCCTATGTTAACCTCAATATGTAGTAGCAATGTACAATAAAAATTTATTATTTATTTGTTGCGCGAATATTTGCTCCCGGAGAGAAAAACTTATTTAGGCCTTTTCATTAGATATCTAAATTTAAATGTATTTGAGTAAGCTAATTGGGGCCCTTAGTTTTATATCAAACTTTTCTTTAAAATTGTTGACTGGATTTATTTAAGTACAAATTAAGACCACCTCACCTGAAGAAAGATACTCCATACTCCAGAATTTGAAACAATTTTATACTCTCGTCATTACTGGTGAGACTGAGAAAATAAATTAGCCATTTTCTAATATGGTTTGAACGTAACTTTTGCCCCCAAAAGTTATGCATACCTATAGTTCATTAAATATGTCTCATAAAGATAGAGGTCACTATGTAAATGTAATCTGCCTCTAATTTATCTTTTTTAATTTTGACTATTGTAGTAGTGACCATATTGTACTGGGCAATTAAGAGTCCAGTTCTTCACATTGAACTAGTGTTACTCATAAAAAAAACTTTCCTACGACTTTTCAGTATAGTTTTCACAGTTAGACTATTAGGTCTGTGCAGACAAGCCTCTATGTATTAAAGCAGGGTAATTACCTTTAATAAAAATCAAATAAAATCTAAAACTACACCGGTTGTAATATTTCTACCTAAAAACCTCTTTCTTTTCTGTTTAACGCTTTGTGTCGCTTGCAGACTACTGCGGGGAGTGCGGGGGCAACAACTCGAGCTGCCAGCAGGTGACGGGCAGCTACAACACATCCCAGTACGGCTACACCCGCGTGCTGCGGATACCTGCAGGGTCGTCCAACATCGACGTCCGCCAGCACGGCTTCCGGGGATCGTACAAGGACGACAACTACCTGGGTAACCCACCTTATTGGTTTCTCTCTGATACTAATGACACATTTACCGATTGCCAGGCTGCTGGCACTAAAAAAACCTGACATCAATGTAACATGACAGCGACAGGTATACATGTTAGTAATGTATATGAAGGTGTATTAGAGATTTGGATACTTGTTTGTTACATGCATGATGTGTGACACTAGTTTACAGCGTGTTGTAGTGGTTAGGTTACTCATTTTACTGCTCAATAATCCAGAAATCTGTTCACTTATTCTTAATAAGCCACCTGCAGTCATAGATTAAAGTTAGACCATCTATGCAGCTACAAATATGTCAATAAGGTTAGATTGTTGACTGGAATATCCATTGTGTAGCAGAGCTGGCATAGCTGGAAAATCACTTGTGTGATAATTCAGCTGCGAAAGTTGTTATTCGTTTGGCACTATATTCAGATTGTATTGTGCTTGATGGAATGCTGCAGACGTAATACATCACTACCTTCCAACAACTTTTGATAGCTGACCTAACCATTGCATTCGTTGGTATTGAACTATTTTTAAGCAGTGGACCTTTCCCATTAGGAATAGGAAAACGTAATCATTGAAAATCAAGATGGGGAATGACACAAAACTGGACATGTCACTAAATGGCAGAGTATCAAACTGTAGGTCATATAGCCACAGACTGCCCATTCGAGTGGCTACGTTGAAGAATTAAGAACTTGCATATAGTGCGATTGAAGCTGGGCTGCAATGGCTCAACACCCTGGATTTAACTTTGTAAAGAGAAATCAACAGCTTTATTTTAAATAATGATATAAACTCAAATAGAATTATTTAAATTTCATATTAATGTTAGCACTTGGTGGCTGGTTAAGCAAGTGACTTACCTGAATTATTTCCTCTTCATCGTTGACCAGCCTAGGCCGGATAGATAGCGTCAAAATAACTTACAATATTCATACTCTTATGTATAACATTATCATGTCTATTATTTGTTTCAGCTCTGATGGACGGAGAGACGGGCGAGTACGTGCTCAACGGCAACTCAGTGGTTAGCATGTTCCGTAAGCTGATCCTGTTTGGTGGCACTACGCTCGAATACACAGGCTCAGACGCGGTCGTCGAACGTGTCAACTCGTCCCGGCCGCTCAACAAGGACCTCATCATTGAGGTGAAGAGCTAAAAAATCAGAGGCATTGCCTTGGGTAGTAGTTTACATCCAAGATTTAGACACCAACTGAAGTAAACAATATGTAATAAACAGTCTAAGGAAAATTTAAAAACTGGTTTATACTAGTTGCAAAGTTGACATTTCGTACAGCAAACAAAGTTGTCAGAACATGTGGTATGTCTTTTTTCTGTTCCTTTCCTATTCGTTCATTCACGATATTTACAGCAAGGAGTGGATATTATCCATAGAGCATGGGATGGGAACCCCCATCTAGGAACATGAGTGGGCAGTTGGTTAGTCCAGTTAGAGAACAGAACGGACTACCTTTTTGAGCCTTAAAATCAGTTGTCACAGGAACACGAGAGCCCTCTGAGTGATCAATTGCTGTATGCTGACTCATTTCTGACCCGTTCCTGTCCTTCAATATCATCTTTCTGTGGGCTTGTGCAAAATACTCATCAGAAGCAGCCAGATTTGGCCAAGGTCTTTGTATCCACCAGTAACAAGAAAGTACCGGTCATGAGCAAAAATTAAATACTAACCCTTTCCTTTTTATTCTATAAACATAACATAAAAAATTGGGAGACACAGACTACCTTAAATGTTCCCTGGAACAATCCAGAGAGCAATCTGCAATTGCTGGCTTTTACTTTCTCCCCCTATACCATAGTATATGGAGAAAGTATTGTATTCGTAAAAATTTTCCAATTCCTTTGATGATGTATATATCCATTTTGGAGCCCCCTTTCCCCCTATAAATGTATATATAAAGAAAGTATTGGTTTCGTCAAAATTTTAAAATTTGAGTTGTTGGTAAATTTATTCGTTTTGGTGCCGTCAGAGTCCAAAAAAGGGGTTTTCAGAGTGATGTCTATGTGTCAGTGTGTGTGTGTGTGTGTGTGTGTGTGTGTGTGTGTGTGTGTGTGTGTGTGTGTGTGTCAGGATGTAAACAGAGCTAGAGAATGCCCCAATGGTCCGATTTTGGTGAAACTTGGTATGTAGGTTCAAACCCACGATAATTCCAGGCGTTTTTTTCATTTTTTTGAATTTTTGATTTTTAAGGGTAGTTTACCCCCAAAAACCCCCAAAAAACGTGAAAAATCCAAAGTTCTCAAAAACGGCTCTAAAAATTTTTATTAAATTTTTGTGGTTTATTAAGATTAAAATGCTGAATAAAATGACACCACCCGCATCTCCAGGAAAATGCGCGTTCAAAAGTTATAGATCAAAATGTGTTTAAAAAACTCAATTTTTAGATGCAAAAACTTGTGCTGCTCACCCGGTGGCTGTCTGACTGAGCCATCAAGACATTAATGTTTTGAGGCTTTTAACACCTTTTCATATTCTTGGGAGAAAGTATGTGTCAGTTATCTGATACCGTTTATTTAGAGCAGTAGTGAGTGGAGACGGATTTAAAAATCACAGCCAGTCACAACATTGCTACACAATGTCAGTTCAGTTCCACCTGCTTGAATCACTAGATTGGTTGGGTTTGTTTCTGAAACCATATCATGAGAGTTGTATATATTCCAAGGAAACCCTTAACATTTAGGCCTTGCTTCAATACGAGTGTCATTTCTATAGATTTTAGATTTGGGACATAATAGCGCATTGATCATCCGGGCATAAGAATAACCAAAGCTTTGAAAACAAATAAAATGGATTGAATTTTTTTAACTTTTGAGCTTCATAAAAGTTATAGAGTATATATGAGATTAAAGTGACTCTATGGTAGGTTATAATCAAGAAATGAAACTGTGACTAAGTGAATAAAAAAGTAATTACTGAAATCACACAAAAACAATGGAAGGTATCTTCTCCACCATAGCTAGATATATAGGAGTCCTCCTGCCAACATGTTGAGTTATTCAATAAAGCTGCTCTATATTGATTATAAAGTTTATTTACTGTCTTTTCTATCATTAAACCTGCACAATAATTTATTTTTGAGGTACCATGTAAAGCTGTGACCTCACTGGCTGATTATGTTCGCCAAACAGTGTTCTGCTAAACTTTTGTCTATTAGTATTTTTGTATGTGGTCAGTAACTATTTATGTAGAGTGTTTATATTTTTAAGGTGTTCGCCAAAAGAGTTTTCCAAGAATGTTTGGCCAGTGCAGATATACTATGGTAAAAAAACTTCTATGAAAGATTTTACATTGAGTGTTAGATCAAACAACTATCATCGTTTCTCTTACAATTATTAATGTAAACTGACTGTAACGTACAAGTTAGAGAATATATTTCACTAATGATTGCTGTCTAACTGCATGTTTCCTGTGCAGGTTTTGTCCGTGGGTAACCTGTACCCTCCGGACATCAAGTACAGCTACACAGTGCAGCGCACATCCCTCGCTCAATACTCGTGGCAGGTCTCGGAGCAGTGGAGTGTGTGCGATAAGGTCTGCAATGGTACGTCTCGTTCACTGTTTACTAAGATTTAATATGTAACTGAGTAGAATATTTGTTGTTTCTTTTTACACTGCAACATTAAATAGAGAAGAAATTAAAAGTATGAAAGCTTTGTTAGATTAGATCGATAGTTTCTACTTCTTAATTGGATTGCAAACTGAATTGCATAAACAGATTTAAACCTACATGGGTAGAACATAGCTCATGATGTATAACCTAGTGTAATATGTGTAGTTTTATGCAGTTTTTAACTTTGTATTACCTTACTGTATTAAAGTCAATTATTACTTTGCTTATAGTAGAACCAACCTCTCAAATCCGACCCTCCCACAACCAACTCCTCCCAATTTACAACCTTACGACTGACCATATGTTATTCACACATGCTTCATTCCCTAGATTGTTCAGACTTGAGAGAGTGTCTCATCTACACTATGCTTGTTTTTGTGTCACAAACTATCAGTCCAGCCAAGTTTGTTAATGTCTAAGGTGCTCTGATAATAATATTGCATTGTTTTATGTTTTCTAACTTCAATGCTCTTTTATTTTCCCCCATTAAGTTTATTTATTACACCTTTTGTTACCGGTATCCAGATTTTTGGTTGTTCGACCATGGCCCCATCATGGTCTAATAAGGGGGGTTCTACTGTATTATGATAGAAATCTTGAGTTTAATAGAAATGCAAATTGTCGTACTGTTAAACCACAAGTTAAAACTACGAGGCATGTTTTTTAAAATAAGTACCTTTTTTAAATCCCGCTACTGCTGCGCTGTGTTTGGTGATCTGCACGTGCACGTTTAGTACCTTCACCTGTCGGCAATGCACAGACGCCATTACAGCATTTTTCGCCGCTGTGTTCAGATTTTTTCAAATGTTTAAGAAGCCTTCGCTCCTAGATCCCCGCCGACTGCGAAGTACGGTCTGTTATCAGTTTTCTGTAGGCTAAACGCCTGAAATCGATCGATAATCTGCATGGGTGATGGAATGATGCAAAAGTCAGTTAGAGCATTTAAAGATGGCCGCCCAAATGTGCATGATGATTAACGCATCATTTTGCTTCACGATAATGCCCGTCCACATGTGACTTATCAAACCCAGGAATTGATCTTAGAATTTGGTTGGGAATAACTCAATCATTCCTCCTACAGTCCCGATTTAGCCCCAAGTGACTACCACACGTTCATTTGAAAGAAGGCCGAGGCGGGGTGCGCCACGACAATGACGACGATGTCAAAACGGCTGTTTTAGGGTGTGTCTCAAGGCAGGCGACAGTATCCTATGTCAATGAAATTATAAAACTAATTGGATGATATGACGAGTGTCTTAATAATGGCGGAAATTATGTAGAAAAGTAGACTAAAGTATAGACTTTCTTGTCAAAATAAAAAATTTTTTAAAATCTCTCCTAGTTTATATTTTATTTCAAAACAGTACTTACTTAAAAAAACATGCATCGTAAATAAATAAAGATTTAATATAGTAATTTCTCAACTATTTTCCTTATTCCTAATTTCCGTTAACAGATTCATTTGGCTGGCAGTGTACTACCATTGTTTACCTTTCATTTTATCTTCTCTTAACCTGTTTCCGTTTTCTTCCCAGGGGAGATGCACCGGCTCCTGGTCTGTGTGCGGGTGGAGGGAGGTCAGGAAGTCTCGTCGGACATGTGCAACGGAATTGACAAGCCGGACCCACCAAGGAAACCATGCAACAACCACTGTGTGCTCAGGTGTGTGCTAACAGTTCTGCGTATTAATTCCTAAAGTAGTTTTTTATCAAATAGGTGTCTCATCTGTACTTCCTAAAACTGTATTACTCCATCAAATAGTACCTGTATGCTAAAATAGTAAATTTTATCACTTGGGTCTTAAAAGACGCCTTCATGTAAGATAAATTTTACGATTGACTAAAAGCATTGACTATGTACACTAACGTGAATAGACCTCTCATCCAATGCATTTAGTTTGAGGCAAAAAATTTGGAAGTTTTGTGTACACGGCGCCAGAGTCGCTGCCATCGATGTTGTTATTATTCAACTAAAAAACAATTCAAAAACATTTCATCACAAAAACAATTCATCACAAAAACTGCAAAAACATTTCATCACAACATAAACAAAAACCTCCATTATGAAATGTTTAATCCTTGATTGAGAAGAGAGGTAGTACTGATTTGTCTATCATATGACTCTTGTACTTCCATGTACGTCGCACAAGATTGCACCATTGTCAATAGTTTTCAAACACGCCTAAGCTATGAGAAGTCTACTCACGTTAGTGTACTTAGTCAATACTAAGTACAGTTTTACCATTTATATAATAAGTAAGTGCAGTTTTACCATTTATTGTTTAAATTAAGACGACCTTGAGAACAGCTGATTTGATATCTCCCTAGAGCTGACACAATCTTAATTAAATCTACTGCTGTCCACAGGTTGCAAGTTAGTCGATCTTATATTTTACTGTGGCGAGGGCGTCCGCAGGCTTATGTTGCAGTGGGTGCAGCATTCCTTGTACTAGAGTCAGGGGCAATAGAACAGGCGTGTCAAGGTCAAATCTTACAATAAGCCAGGTGATTTTTTCTCTGATTTTTTCTGACATGTTAATTAGCTTGACCTTCACCCGCCTGTTCTATTGCCCCCAACTATAGTCACACTGTATGTGTCGTCCGCAGGTGGCAGATTAGCAGGTCGGAGTGTTCGTCGCATTGTGGCGAGAGCGTCCGCAGGCTTCCGCATGTTCAGTGGGTGCAGCATTGGTTGTGTGTTGTACCACCAGAGTGCTCCTAGTCACACTGTATGTGTCGTCCGCAGGTGGCAGATTAGCAGGTCGGAGTGTTCGTCCCATTGTGGCGAGAGCGTCCGCAGGCTTCGGCATGTTCAGTGGGTGCAGCATTGGTTGTGTGTTGTACCACCAGAGTGCTCCTAGTCACACTGTATGTGTCGTCCGCAGGTGGCAGATTAGCAGGTCGGAGTGTTCGTCCCATTGTGGCGAGGGCGTCCGTGCGCTTATGGTGCAGTGCGTGCAGCAATTCTCGGACAGCAAGGCGTCG
The DNA here is from genome assembly GCA_030545055.2 of Neoaliturus tenellus. Lineage (NCBI taxonomy): Eukaryota > Metazoa > Arthropoda > Insecta > Hemiptera > Cicadellidae > Neoaliturus > Neoaliturus tenellus. The sequence continues at coordinate 311,806,087 of CM061531.1, read as the reverse complement.
TCTGTCCACAACTCATCGTGCGCTCACCTGCCGAGGCCGCCGAGCCATGAGCCTTGCGTCGGCCCCTGCGATAACGCCCACTGGCGCTTCCATGACTGGTCACAGGTGAGTAAATTGTAACACTTCCGTAGAGACTCGTGATTAAATTGTTTTTATCATAAAAATATTTATAAAAAATTTTACTTATAACTTTATGTTTGGAATCCTAATCAAAACTGGTTATTAAGTCTTTCGAGTTTAATTCCAGAATTTACATGTTTCTTGAGGAGATGCCAATATATATTTTTATCGTGGGTAAGTGTAACATGAGCGCTGGTGCTGCACTGTGTTATTGTATAATAAGTCAACGCTAACTAGTTATTTAAAAATGACTATTTTTTTAAATTAACAACGAGTGAGTGTTATGTTTTGTGAAACTTTATTAAACTTACTGATGAATGACATTGCTGACTAATGTGTCCAAACCCTCTCAACATATTTTTCAAATTGGCAAACCGCAGATTACGTGATTTGCACTCTGTAACCATTGCTTTACACCATGCCCCCTATACACGCCGTTTTCTTTGTTTTTATCGATGATGTCCTCCGTCCGGTTCCAGTGTTCCAAGTCTTGCGGCTCGGGGATCCAGCGGAGGAAGGCCGAGTGTGTCAATGACATGGACGAACCGATGGACGAGGCGGAGTGTCGAGAGAGCGAGCGCATCGTGGAGCGGACCTGCAACACGCAGAAGTGCCCCCACTGGGCCGTCGGCGAGTGGGCTCCGGTAAGGCGACACTCGCACTCACTAAGTACGGTACAGTCAACTCTTGCTAACTCCAACTTCGATAGTTCAAAATCCACGGTGTCTCGAATTATTTTCAATTGCCTTGTAAAAACCTCTCTAAGTTAAATAAAAACCATCCATCCCTAAAAATAATTTTTCGATTACATTGTACCTCTAAGTTGAAGATATACAAAAATTACCACTATAACTCGAAATGAGATATCCTTTGGCTCCATGAGTCGAATTTTACTGAAGTTTCCTAAAAGCATCTCTGTAAGTTCCTCAAAACCCCAGCGTACAGGTCACAACAGGTGACATACATTTAGTACAGCATTTGTTTGCTGTCACAATAGGCCTACTGTTCTTTCGATTACCGCTCAGTCGAATTTAACAAAAATTATTCTTGTAATTCAAACTATTCCTATGTTTAACAATACGTAATTTAAAGAAAAATCTTAGCCCATAAATTTTGAGTTAGGGGGGTTGTACAACATTCGTCATTTTATTATTATTTAATACCGCACAATCATAAACTGTACGCTTACTGTACAGTTTAACTTTTCATTTGAAAAGTTAATGAAAAGTAAACTTAAACATAAAAATGAAACATGTAAACATAAAAATGAAAAGTAAACTTTTCATTTGAAAAGTTTACAACATTGAATACAAATCTTAATATATAGTTACTAAGAACTGAGTACCTATATGATTTAGGTAACATATTGGATGTTAGTATTCAATGAGCTATACAGGTCTATTCTTTTATTATTGTGTTATTATTTTTTACATGTTTGATGTCTTGGTCAATAGATCGTCTAATTCATCAAGTTTGCCTACTAGAGTAGACTCTAGTCTTATATAATTTGACAAAAATCATTTGATTGGGTGACACGAAAGATAAGCCATTGTATTTGTGGTCTTTATGTGATTTGATAAACCCTAAGGATTTGTTTGGAGGGGTAACTATTTGAAGCTCTTGTCATTCAATAAAACAAACAAGTACATGCAATAAGCCAAGAACACAAACATAAAAATTTATTGATTTGTATAGGAGCCTGGATTGTTGAATTATCAATAAGATTTGATGTACATACATCACACAATCCTTTAGTTTATGAATGGTGTACACGTGTTTAGGCTTTAAGCAATCTTACTAGCAAACTGGAAGACGCTGATGATGGCTTAGAACTGAAACACTATTTATAAACTGTTAGTGTCAGATACCCCACATAGAATTAGAGTTTTAACGCTAGATCATTGAAGTTCGCCTGTAGCTAATGACGATCCCTCGCTCATTACAGTGCAGTGTGACGTGTGGGACGGGCGAGCGTGTGCGGCCGTACTGGTGCCAACTGGGAGGACAGCTGGTAACGGCTCCGGACGTCTGTGGCCGTGACCTGCCCCACCACAAGGAGCCGTGCCGCCAGGAGGACTGTGCATCGTGGGTGGTTGGAGACTGGTCCCCGGTATGTCCTGGTCCTAGTAGAGTCCTGCTATGCCAAACTCCACTGTTCCAAAAATAAGAATAGTGCAGAAAAAACTTCACTTAGTAAAAACTGATGTATATCCCACTAAACAGCGCATAATGCCAATAGTAGTGAATCATGCAATTAGATCACAGGAGGGGAAGAGGAAGAGCAGAATCAAGTTACTAGTCTCAAGTTTGTCACTCAGCATGTAAAGACAGTTAAGTTGTTGTATCCACTAACAGCAGTTTGTTTATTAACACGTTCGCGGCGGCATGGGAGCGATCGCTCCCACGCGGAACCCTAGTGCCATCCTGATGGGTGCGGTCGTTCCCAAGCTGCACTGCTTTACAATATGATTTATTTTCAAGCCAGGATCTGAGCTAGAAATCTAAAGCTTTGCACAGCACTGCTCAATTGTACAATGTATTTCGGGACCAAGTGGGTTTTTACTGGGCAGTGCTGCTACGGTGGGTTTTACAATTTTTACATTCAGGATGGTGATGAGGTTCGAGCAAAAACCTCGCCGCCGCGAACGTGTTAAGCAAGTGCAAATTTGGTCCCCAATGGAAATTATGTTCACTCAAGCCGTAAGGCAAGGGTGCCAAAAATGATTTCATTGCTGAAATACTATATTACTGCTCTGTGTTACCAAACTGTCAACTCATATTCTTTGGGTTTCCTTTTTCTCTCTAAGGAGACAAAGTACTACTTTGCCTCCCTTGGGGGACAAATTAATACTTTACTCCCTCATTACAACTGGGGAGTAAAACCATAAGCTTGACTTTACAAAGCAGGTGGGAAAAATTCATTGTTGGTACCTGTTAGAGTTTTGGTAGCTCATGTTACTTCACCACCAGGTTAAACAAACTTTACTACACGCTGTCATGTGTTGCAGTGCTCTGTGACATGTGGCGTGGGCATGGCCACGCGCTCGGTCATGTGCAGCACGAAGGGCCAGTGCTCGCTCAGCTCCAAGCCCGCGGTCACTGACACCTGCATTCTCCATCCGTGCAGCCTGCAGCACGAGAACGCCATCAACAGCATCGACTACCACCGCTACGTCTGGCGCTCAGAGGACTGGCAACCGGTACGTACAGCGCACGCCCCCACTGCTGAGGATACAATGGGGGTTTTGTGAATAAATATTGGATTATCCTCTCCTTTACACAAATCAAAATTAATGTGCAATTGAGAGACAGAACTTCATTTCTCACTATGGGATGAATTCCTTCTTTGGTGTCATGTTTGCCCTATTATTCTTCATAGTCAGCTGTTATTTTCATTTTACCCTTTAAGTTCAGATAGTAGGTAATGCAATGGTGATCCTGTCCTAATTGGCATTGCAAACTCTTCTTTTAACATTTATATCATTAAAATAATCATGTATTTCTTTAAGAAAAAGCAAAACATTGCATAAAGTGATATGAGAAATTAAACAGTTTTAGTGTGCGTCATAATGATTGGTTGGATCTTGGCAGTGGAAGGAAATTGACAAATTGTGAGAGTTGAAATTTGCAATGACTGCACTTTAATTTTCAATGGACTATAATGCAGATACATAGCAAATGTCAATAGTAAATAAATGGTATAGAAAGTTTTGTTGATTTCCCTATAAGAAAAACATGGGAAATGTGGTTTTGGTTTTATTTGAAACCAGTTAATCTAAATTAATTAAAAACAATTCAGTTTGATTCTGTTTCAGTTATTTCAAATGGTTTCAATGATCCTTTCTTGCAGGTAACTGTACCGATTAGAAGAGTTACCTGCAAGACAGACTTTGCAATCCGTCTCGCAGGTGATAAACTGATCACCTAAAAACTAACCTAAATATTATAATTTTTAAACGTTACCGTGAAGAAAGGTTATTGATGAGAGCGTTTAGTTACCATCATGCCTCCTATTGTAGTTATTCTAATCCTTAAAATAAGGTCCAAAAGACCTATAACCTGTTTTTTTATTCCTAACCCTTTGTTTCAACTTTGCCCCGCAGTGTTCGGTGTCATGCGGGGAGGGCGTGAAGCGGCGCGCTCTGGTGTGCTACGACGAGGTCGCCCGCAAGGTTACGGACAGCCACTACTGCGCACACCTGGAGCCGCCCAGCTCGGAGAGCGGCTGCATGGAGCACGCGTGCGCTACGTGGCGAGTCGGCGAGTGGGGGCCATGCTCCGCAACATGCGGCCAGGTAACCAGAGAATAGTGTCCTCACTGCAACCTGAGGTCTAAACAAAATTTAAATCAAACATGGTGTACCGTGAACAAAACTAAGAACAGTTATCCATTAATAGTGACTTGTATAGGCTATTTAATAAACTTTTGGTAGAAATGAGGGATTTTGAAGCTGTTATCTTCAAGAAAAAAATCAAGAAGGGCAACTGACAAAAAGCTTTTACTCGATTGAAGAATACAGTAGAACCCCAATCAGCTTTCACTCTCTGTTATCCATCAAATACTTGCTTGAAAATACTCAAATTAAGTTAATAAATGTAAATTTACAGCTGAATTACTGGTATTTTCCCTACCTACATGCAAGTCCGAATAACTCAAAATGTTCTAAGTACAGATTTGCCAATCTATGTTAACTTGGCTATTCAGGGCCTCAAGGCATTTTATTTAAGTACTTCTCTGTTCAATGTTAAATTTCTCAAATGCTACTTGCATGGGAAGGGTGGCCCATGGAAGGTCCTTCATAATACAGATAAATCCTCAAAAACATGCAGAATAACTTCTATGTTAGGAGTTTTTACTTTTAACCCGGAGTGTGATGTGAAAATGGTCCCGTGGCACCTTTTGTGATTTTAGCACCAGACCTCATATTGGCGCCAGCACACATATGATTTTCCTGCTTTCACTAGAACTACCAACTATAGTGCCCCTAAGAAATATGTCCCATCATGACTCCTATTATGAGCAAAGGTTTTTCAAGCAATCTTTTTGTCAACCATCTAAATTTCCCCGCCAGGGTGTGGAGAGCCGAGCGGTGGCGTGCATGATGGACAGCCGAGAGGTGGACCCGCGCGAGTGTACGTCGTCGCAGCCGGAGGACCAGCGAGCCTGTCTCACGCAGTGCGAGGAACGGCCACCCAATACCTTCAAGTGGCGGACCGGCGCCTGGGCGGACGTGAGTACAGACACCAATAAATTATCCCTTCATTTCCTAGCAATTCTCTGAGACACTGTCCTAGAATAACTGTAAGTTATCCGAAATATATCAAACTTATTTCTACTTCATGGGGAAGACACTTTAGGTCAATCATGAAGTCATTATATACAATTGTAACGTAAAAGGAAGAAGAATTCCTTGTTCTTTTGGAATAGTGAAGCCTTCAAGTTTTTCAAGTCTTTTTGCTGTGAAACTCATCACGGAAAGTCCTCTTACATTGTGGAACCTTTCACAAGGGTAGTCAAGTTATCGTTTGTTAGCTAATGTGTTGTTAACTGAAAAGTACCGAAACCCGTTGTCTGCCAGCAGTGTTCTGAGGAGTGTGGCGGCGGCAAGCGGACGCGGATGGTGGTGTGCCAGGACGAGGCGGGAGTCATCACCTCGGACACGAGTCTCTGCCGCGACGCCAAGCCAGTGTCAAGCATCTCATGCAACTCCCAGCCTTGCAACCACGACGCCGCATGGATATATGGAGCATGGTCTGAGGTAAACAGCATTCTCGTTTATTCCCCCCCCCCCCACTTTTATATAAAGTCTTTTATATAAAGTCAAACTTAAATATTTGTTAAGAGCGGGTTGATTTATTTTGCCTCTTTGTCTTATGAGGGAGGCCAAGTAAACCCATAAGAATAACATTGACATTACTTCAAAAGAGTACAGTGGCAATGTTGTTGCTGCACCAGCTGATTATCACGCCAGCCGATTATAAGCTGACAACAATCAACGTTCCCAGATTCAAGGTTAGATACACAACACGATGAATAGTGTTGGTGAATGCTCATCAACTTTTTTTATATTTCTCTGGGAGATTTTGAAGTGGAGGAAAAATTGTGTGTGAATTTCAGGAGACATTATTGTTGCCCTCAAGAAAACAGTGTTGCACTTTACTCTATTAATACCGAAATAAATAAAAATCTTATATAAGGTTTGCAGCTTCTTTTCACCATAATTTTCCTTATACACATAGACTAAATATCTCAGCACGAAACGTATCAGGTAAAGTAACAGTGAGCTACCACATTGCAGGTGATGGTAATGATGTAAACTACTGTCAGAGCATTCATTTGAATCCTCAACATATTGCTTCGATGGTTTGAAATCAACTACTTTGCCAGTGAATCACCCCATTAATAAAGTTAATAGATGTGATAAAATCAGTATAGATAATAAGACCCCATTTAAATTGATGAAGCTTGAACATTGCTGAAACAAGCTTTTAAGAAAAGATTCACCTATTTAACTATTGGTAAGACGTGAGCCTCTACAGTTCCAATAATCGTAATAACTACTGCCAGAGTTGTATTTCGAACGTACAACATTGCTTCAATGGGTCTGAAGTCCATCATACTAACCACTATGACACCACTCCCACTGTTACATGCCAGGGCACACACTATGCATTGTTTATTTTGTGGAAATATTATATCTTGATTTAATTAATGATTAAAGTGACAATTGGATCAATTGGTCATCCTAAATTGAGTTTGACCAGGCCTGAACATAATTAAAACAACTAGATTATGCCTGATTAATCAGTTTGATCACAGATCAAATTCGATATCACCCCTCTTATGAATTTTCAGGGTTGGTCTGAACATCAACTGGCTAGTACGAATGACATTAATTCTCTCACCACGTTAATTTACCACACCTTGCTGATTATCGTGTGTGTTGCAGTGCAACCAGACTTGCGGCAGGGGCTACCAACACAGGCAGGTCCGCTGCCAGAGTGTGCGAGGAATGCTGCTGGTGGACACGGCCTGCCCCGCCGCTCAACGTCCCCCCCACATACAGGTGAGCACACACTAGCACATCGCATCACTAGAGGAGCAACGGTTGGCCGTCTTGTGACCACCTTGTGTTTTTGTCTTCAGTCTTGCACCTTGAAATAATAATATTTATTTTGGAAATTAATTTTTTCATCTTGCAATTATATTTTTGAATAACAAAATTTAAACTACATTATTGCACCTTAAGACTGCAATGTTGTATCTTGAAGCAAATTATGAACCTAAGAATTGAGATCTTAATGTTGGCCCGCAATTATAACTCTGGAAGCTGATGTTCATCTTTGTCCATGATCTTACAACTTTATCTATGATGTTTCATATTAGTGAATAAAACATTGTATCAAAATGTGGTTACACCAATACCACCAAGTAGTACTATCTATTAAGCATTTGATAAATATTCTTGGAAATGGTAGAGGATGAGTTAAAGAAGCATATTCCTACATATAAGACATTTTTTGTGCTTATCTTATTTTTGAAGTCTTTTCACTTTAGAGATGCAATAGCTCTGCCTCCTAACAGATACAAATGAAATGATGTTAACCGATTCCAGCAAAAAATTGATATAAGTTGAATTTCCTAAAAAACATTTGTAGTTTGTTAAAGGGAAATATTACTTTTTAACCACTTTGTGTTGTAGGAGTGCAACTCGAGCCCATGCCCGGCGCCGCAGCAGTACCACTACAAATGGCGTGCGCAGGACTGGAGTCAGGTATGCCAACCCGACATGTCTATTGCATGTGGGGCACTAACTGTCCGATGTCACAGTGTGATTGTTCCTTATGTGTGGGTAGTCTCCATTTGAAATCTGGGGGATTAAACTGATGAATAAAAGGGTTTAGTTTACAACACAATGTCAATTATTATTTTTTATTCATTTGCACGTTGTTAGTCAATTTGTCATAGATATCTTGGGAAAATAGATTACAGTTGACTCGCAGTAATCCGATAGTTAAGGGTCCAAGGGGATGTTGGATTACACAAAAATTTCGGATTACCAAAGGTAAGATTTATTCCCCTCAATTTGATCTGAGCCAATCGTTACATGTATGGGAGCCTTTCAGCATTAAAATGTCGTTAAAGTCAGTTTCATGCTCCCCGCACCTGCGCAGCGCAACCAACCAAAGTATTTGCAGCCAACCACAGTCTAAATACCATCCACGAGTCACGACACTTGTATTGTGTCATGGTGTGCACCACATGGGACCACCAAACACACCAGTGACGATTATACTGTTGGCTTGGAGCACAGTGAAAGTTTGCTAGTGCACGTTGTGATTGGCTGTGGAGTTAACTCGAATGAAATTCACAACGCCCACTTCTAAACCATCACTAGCACTCCTAGCTACAGTACACTCTCGTTCATCAGACGCGGGGACATCAGAACTCCGCTTCATCGGAACTGAAAATCTGGATATTATAAATTTTTTTTCTTGTGAAATAAATAAGTTTTCCGTTTTAGCGCCTTCAATCCCCATTCGTTCTATTCCCACAACAGTGAATTATCACATTTTGCATCAAACGTCATCAGGCGTTTTCCATAATCTGTACTTATCAATGTGATTTACGAGGCCTTGGAGTATTCGCACAATAATAGAAAGAGGAAGGGGGCAGGAAGTGAACATCCGCTTCGACCGCTTCCCAAACTGTCATTCAGTCTGTCTCGCGTCGCGACTGCACCTGTGTTACGTGGAAGTCAGTTGACTGCTGGAATATGAGTGGAATATGAATATGGAACAAAGATTTTGGATCTTTATTTCCTGCGTTGTTTTTATTCCTATAGGTTCACTGTTACCATGTTCAAAGTTTGAGTGCCTTATTTTCATAAAATCTCTTGTGTTATCTTAAAAACAAGAGTGAATACAATCACGATAGGTCACCATAAGGGCGGAAATGATGACTCACGACGGACTCTGCTTCATCGGAATTTTTGACATCCGAACCGGCCGTCCGCCACATTAGTAATTAGTTCCGCCACATTAGTGGTAATGAGAGTGTACTGTACCCATATGCTTGTTACTGATATATCTGATGGTTTCGGTGGACACCTGAAGTGACCAAGTGTCATGACTGTCTCCGAGTTATCTTATATTAGACTGTGAGCCGACATAACTTCATCACAGCTGATCGTGTATTTTGGCTCCAAGGCCTCCTCAATTGGGTTGTCTTGTCAAGTTGATGTGACTTCCTGTTCTGACTCTTCATCTGTTTGAAGAGCAATTAGGTTGACGTCTAAGATCCATCTTCTTAAGTCTTCCTTAGATTCTTGTGGGACAAATATATTATCACAAAGAGTAATTTCGTCATTCACAATTTCGTTGTTATCTTGGGATTTTTCATTACCGTAGTCTTTATCTTTGATAATTGAATTCCTCCAGGCCAAATATGTTTCCAAGATTTTATTAGAGTTATAAATTTGACCTAAGATGCCGTAACGGACTACCGCGAGTTAACTGTAATAATCTAGAGTAGTTCAGGGTTATAACTTTGGGAAACATGAAAAGTTAGCCACACATGTAATGTGGCAGTGCACACGTTTACATCTGAGTATCTTCACAAAGATCTTCCTGTAAAATGATTTTACATAATTTATACATGAGTAAACAAAATAATTGTACTGTATTTTTTTACATAAAAGTAAATGGGTACGGTATGATAATTTTCTCAACATTTTCTTTCTTTCTTTCAAAGTAAGCTATTACTGTATTTGGCTTTCTTGGGTTCATCTCATATTATTGTAACAGGCCTTTGCTGATAAGATAAAACAGAGTGCATGATTTCCCAAGTAAAATTATAGACCTAGCAATGTCAATTGAAATCAGTAAAACCAGCAACATATATATATCCTTTTGACTTCCTTCACCAAAACTTTATGTACGATAATTTAATGATACATTATCACTTAAGGTACAGTCTTTGGTGTATTGTGGTACTATGTAATTAATCTCAACTCCTAACATTCCAACTCTGATGTAATTTACAGCGTTACTATTATTTTTGTTGGTTTTATTCTATGTTGCAGCGTTATTACTGACACAGCCGTTAAACGCAAACACTCGAGAATTTACACTTTTCTAAGCTACCTAAGAGAAAAAAAACTACCTCATTTTCTACCTCAAATAACAAAACTACCTCAATTCTTTTAAGTTATCCATCTTAAACATTATGATAAAATATTGTAATTCTGTAACTGTCATTGCCTTATTAGATTTTCAGATATTTTTTTTTAACTAAAATAACTAGACAGTTACAATATCATAGGCAAAATGAATGCATTACAACTAAACATTGACTTCATCCAATATGTCAAGAACTAGAAAAAAATCCTAAGCAGAAAATTAATTTGGCTGTGATAATGTCCATGTGCATGTATTTAGGATTAATTACTTATTTCACTGGCTGTATGTGTAGTGTTTGTTCTGTGTACATGTCTGCATGTTCAATATAAAAATTGGGCTGTGTTACTTTTACTTTAAAAATAGCTTTAAGCATTGTTGTTTTTGAAGTTGTAATAAAAATGTTGTATTACACTAGTCATGTGTGTTATTTTATCTCACAAGTATTACAGTACACTTCATGTTAAGCCTAACGTTTTACAATTTAGAGATTTACCCACAGAAGAGTAAAAAAGTAGGCTAGTGAGTACAGTTGTTTGAGAAAAAAAAGGAAATGATGTAAATAAAGAATTACAATAAAATATTCTGTAGATTTAAGTGATTTTCTATTGTAAATTATCAACTTATCTTTCTAATTACCCAACAAAAGGTTGAAAATTGTTACATCCATGAATGCTAATAGGGCAATGCTAGTTATAGAAAACCAAAGTTCTCTCCATGGCGGTGGTCCGTTTATTATATTTCTACGCACTTATACTTTGCGAACATTTTTTATTACAAGATGCCAACCACACAGTAATAAACCAATACAATAATTGTCTCCAACTAGTCCCATATTTTCACACAATGCCATAAAACAGTGTTCCCGATCGTGTGGAAAGGGCGTTAGACGCAGGAAAGTGGTTTGTGTGGAGGCTTGGTGGAATAAACAAGTAAGCGGAGGCCACTGTTCAACGCTTCTCAAACCGAAAACATCGGAGGCGTGCAAGCTGCCGCCATGTCCGCTGCAGTGGATAGCTGGCGAGTGGTCTCAGGTCAGAGCCGTAGTGTGGCATGTCCCCCCCCCCCACTGTGGTCGTTGCTACTTCCTTGCTAAACCCCGCAGTGACGAGGAAAGGCTAAACCCGGTGGCTCCAGGGTGTCGGTGTGAGTCCGTAACGTCTCGTTACCAACTGTACAGTATTAACAAGAGTTGTGCTTCATAGTTTAACAAATTAATTTAGTGGAAATTTTGTGTAAATAATGTTTTATGAATATTTAGGTTATAAGAGGAGTTTAACTAACAATTTAGTGGACGGACATGTAACATTTTTTTTGTAATTTTTCTCCAATATTGGGAAAATATTGGATATGGATGAAATTTAATAAATAGAAGTTTGATTGTACGATGTTGTAGAGATAGATAAGAACTAAAAATTCATAAAAATGCTTTTCCGTTATCAAGCTGTAATTTAAGTAAATTAATTTACTCATATTTTGAGCTACTATGTAGTTGTGACATTTTAACCGCTCATTAATCTAACTTAGGTTTCTAAATATTAACGAGAGACTAAAAATTTAGCATGCTAAATAATTTACTTTAAAATTCTATTACAAACTTACTTATTTTAAAACTCTATTATACTTGGTGGCACAAAATTGCAGGGTTCAAAATTTTAACAGTTGGTAGCTGGTATCCATAACTCTTACCTAGCAATGTTGTTGGTTTTGTTTTGCTTTGTTTTTGCTTACATTCCAAGTGGTTACGTGACTAGTAATAAATGCAAACGGCTGGGTTAACAAACACAAATTGGCCCAAAATCAAACCAATTAATTGGTTTTAATTCTGTAAAATAAGTTATTCATTATTAGAGAGTTTTTGCACATACGGTAAATGAATATGGTGAACGCTAAACGCTATTTAAATAATGGCGGATTTAGGTACTTTTCCTGCTTGAAGATACAAACACTCGTTGAAAAGTGATCAATAGTAACCATTAGACACCATTCATACAGTTAAACTATCCTGTGTAACATAATATGTGTAAATTTGCCAACTTAAAAATACTGTTTACCGTAAGGTTTACCGTATGTTGCAAAAACTCTCTATTATAATTTATTTAGAGAACATAATTGCCCTTATAAAATTCACATAAAAAATATATGAATTGATTTTTGTAATTTAAATTCTTTTATTCTTTCAATTTTTCTGAAATGAATACATATTTAGTATTTTTTGGACAAAGTGTAACCTTTTTAAAAAAAAAATCTCCGAACAAATAATATTCCTGCAGTCAACAAACATAAAGTCCAAGTAAATTTTTTAAGACCAGTAATATAATTACATGTTTTGTACTTTTTTGTTGACATTAGTCCACTGATTCAGCCCTCAAAGACCATAGTTTTGAAATTATTCTAAATTATGTCTTTTTTACAATATGTCAATATAGTGAATGTGTTGGGAAGCAAATAGAAAAGTTAATGTAAAGCTTAACAGTGTATAACACTTTTTTGCATATAATTAAAAAAAAATACAAAAATGCTCATGATATTATTTTTGTACTGTCGTTATTGTGTGCTCTTCTACATGTTTAAATGATATTTATTGGCAATTGTGACACAGGATTATAAAGTCAATACGAATTTATGTTTTACCATGTTGTACGAGTAGTGTTAATCACAGTAGCCATTATCCATGATTAATGATTTTACCCTTAATTTTTTTTAGAATTTTGAGACAATGATTTGTTCAAGAAAATTATTAAACTACAAATAAATTTCTTTTAACCCTAGAAGCGGCCATTGCCGGATATCCGGCAATTTCATTTTTGCGAAAATCGTCAATTGCCGATTCCGGCAATATAGGTCAGTTTTTGTTCAACTACTCATTACACATGGAAAACGATCAATAAATGTAATAATATTGATACCATTTTAAAGAGGATATTCCAAACTTTCATTTTCGTATATAATCGAACCTTGTAGCATTAAGAGATCGGACGCAATTCGTATTATAATTTGAACGAAATTTAGCGCGCGAACCATTTCCGGCTCGAAAATGGCGAAACGTCTAAAACATATGTTTTTAGAAAAATTTTACTTTTTGTATTATTTTTGCCTATCTGAAAGCCGTTGGTATGATTGAAAAGAGCACGAGTTCTTCTTTCGTTTCCAGTGATAAACATTTGTCATATGACTTCGAAAAATAGGAACAATAATTTTTAAAATCAGCTAAAATGTGCGGTGCATGGTTTGGCCAATTTGCCGGAATACGGCAAATTATAAATCACCTATTAAAACAATTAATAATGAGTTTAGCGTGTTATAAATCATATAATTTTGTTTCTAAGAAAAAGTATATACATATTAGTAGTCATTCCTTCCTCTATGGTGCGTCCGGTGGTCTGTGGAAGAAGACGGAAATAGTTGTACTTCTAGGCCATTCTATCTATTGCCGGTGTGAAAGCCTCACGCGTCTCACCCCAAAAGTTTTTAAGGAACCTTAATATTCTTTATATTTTACTTGTATATATGTATATATTCTTGTTCAGGAAGATATGCACTGCAAATAAATGTACCAGTTATCTTATTATAAATTGTAAGATAATTATATCAGCTTTTAATAACTAAATTAGGGTTTTTGTCAAGAACAAATTATGTTTTCCTACACATGATAAGTAAAAAGAAAAACAGTTATTTTTTGTTCATAAGTGTATTAATACCAAAGAATATATTGTAAAGTTTAGTAAAATAACAAGTCCTTTTTATATTTACCTATACTTTGATTTAATTTCTTTGTGTCAAACAGACAACCTAAGTTTGTCAATTTTGCCCATTTTACCTATTTTTATCAATAACTGAGGATAAAAGAAATATTTCCAATAAACCAAACACATTTATATGTAGATAAATATATTAAATACAGTTTATTATGCATTACATCGAGTTTAAATTAAATATTGAGTAGTCTAATCAAAAAAAATTTCAAAATGATTTATAAAATTGATTGTTTGCATTTTGCTAATAATATACTAGCAGCGATTAGTTGATTTTATTTAATTTAAATGCAATGTTCTTTCGTGAACAAAATGAGTATGCATATGATAGGGTTATCTTGTAAGGTTAGGTCACAGAGAGGGTTTGAAGTAACCTATGCAGATTTTGCTGGACTACGGCCTGAGGGGTAGATTTTTGTTCTAAATTTCGACCGTGCATCCATTCACTCAAATGTCTTAAGAATTTTTCTTTTTTTTATTTTCTTATATTTATGTATATTTCTTGTTCAGAATGATCTGTACTACAAAAATATGTACAATTGATCATATTATCAGTTGTATAAAAATTATATGAAGCTTTGCGTAGACTAAATTAGTTTTTTTGAAAATAAAAATAAAAATAAAAATTGTAAACACATATAAAGTAAAGAACAAAATTTTTTTATGGTACAAAAACGCATGATTTCCAATAAATATATTGTACAGTTTAGTAATATTGCACATTTACTGTAATATGTTTATATTATTTACTTTATTTTTATCTTTCAAATGTACAGGGCACGTTTGTAAATTTTTTCCATTTTCCGTAATTTACTCTGTAACAGTTGTAAAAAACAAAATATTTCCAACAAACTAAACATATTTCCACGTAGGGAAATAAATTGCCTATATTTTGTTCATCTTCGATTTTCTGTATAGAAATCAGTGTTAAAGTTCTAGCACTCTACTTTTGAAAAATATTTCAAAATTTTTCAAAAAATTTGGGTTTTTCACAATTTTGTAAAAAATGTACCAACAGGGATTTTATTTAATTTATTTTATAAATAATCTACGTCTTTTTCCAAACAAAATGAATATGCATATGACTAGGTTATCATTAGTAGTTTGGACACTGTTAATTTTTTTAAAAACCTCTGCAAAATGTCCGAAATTGACTGGCCGCTTAGCGCACACTCGCACCGATTTTGCCTGGCCGCTCCTAGGGTTAAGTATCTGATTTCTTGGTATCATAAGTACAGTGGAAGCTCTCTTAACCAACCTCAGATCAACCGCCCGTCGGTTTAATCGACCTTTTTCCAGGAAATACGCATTGGGAGTCAATGTTGTGATAATGATATAAAAATAACTTTAACGTTTTAACAGGTTAATCATACGTTTCTGTAGTAAGTCAAATTTAGTCGGTTGCTCTTAATATTTTGTGCAGGTATTGTTTACTGTGCTATCTGTGTTTGCTAAGTTTTTTATTTAATAGGTTTTTTATATCATAACCATGTGTTTTTTTTTTTCATTAACTAATTGATTGTGTTATGAAAAATTGATTATATTGCAACTATTTTTACCATATTTCACTTGTTTAAGTGATTTTACCACATATTTCTGATATTATTCAATTTAACTGATTTTTCTTGTTATCTGACCGTAGTCTGGTCCCTTGAGGCCGGTTAAGAGAGCTTCTACTGTATGATCTGATGGCAATCTATGTGTTGTTGAAGGCGATATTTTATTGTTAAGACTTTAATTTTAATTATCTAGATTATTTTGCACAAGAGCCAAAACCAACGTCATCTACAAATATTATTTTGTATAATTTATTGTAAATATATTTTGGTCTAGATAATTTTATATATCAAAAGAACAGTGGACACTTCTTTGGTAAGATTGGTAAAATTTATGTTTAATCAAGTCTAATAACCATTGCACATATTTTGCCCAAATATTTTAGTATTTAAGGAGGCATAGATGAGTTTAGCAATTTACAAAACCAACTAATTTCCCTTTATCAACTATGCAGGACTACCCAACTTTGAATCTTCATATAGCTTCTTTTGTCTTTATTCTCGTATTCTATGCTCTGGAACAATAGCAGCGATCACCTCTTGTATCTCCAAGCAATGCTGTGCCTTGCCCCGATTGTCTCATTTCTCCAATTGTGCATTTTTTCACCCTCCTTTTCTTGGGACACCCCTTGTGCTAAAGGAATCAATCCCTACTCAGATCGATGGTAACTGATGAAATTGTATTTTCAGTGCTCAGTGACGTGCGGGTACGGAACGCAGCAGCGGAGCGTGGTGTGCCAGCGGGTGAACGTGTTTGGCTGGGTGGACCCAGACCCGGTGGCGCCCGGCTTGTGTGACCCAGCCAATCGCCCCAGCACGTCCCAGGCGTGTCACCCGGGCAGCTGCCACGCGACCTACAGCTGGGTGCCTGGGCCCTGGCAACAGGTACGACAAGTGCACTAGCCGCTTCAAACTGTCACAAAAGGCCTCCTCTGAATTGCCTTTATTCATGTTATTTCTTAAAGCAAAAGAATATTTTTGGGCCTTGACCGTTATTGACCATTTAATTTTCCTATGAAATCTCTTAATGTTGTTTATTAATTTTTTCACAATTATTTACAAACAAAACTAATGAAACACGACCTAACCTAATCCAACATAAAGTATCCTAACCTTGTAATAGATTAGGTTAATATCGTGGTTTGGAAAAAATTAAAGTACAAATTGTGAGTAAATACATAGTGACAATTTATTTATTTATTTATTATCAACAGCAGACGCCAATTTAACAAGATACAATGAACAAAGTACAATATTTTACAAAATTCCAAACAATCCAAGATGAATTAAGCAATAAATAAATAAACGGTATCAGATAACTGACACATACTTTCTCCCAAGAATTTGAAAAAGTGTTAAAAGCCTCAAAACATTAATGTCTTTATGGCTCAGTCGGATAGCCAGCACCAGGTGAGCAGCACGAGTTTTTGCATCCAAAAATTGAGTTTTTTTAACACATTTTGCTCTATAACTTTTGAACGCGCATTTTCCCGGAGATGCGGGTGGTGTCATTTTATTCAGCATTTTAATCTTAATAAACCACAAAATTTTAATCAAAATCGTTAGAGCCGTTT